>JASXSY010001952.1:0-298814 GCA_034509805.1 Sipha maydis | reverse complement strand
TATTTTTATTTTTCTGTAAGAAAATGCCAAAAGTAAAGAAAGTTCATTGTTACGTGAGAGATTACCCAGGTGTCTTTCGTACAGATGGAGCTATATTATTTTGTACTTTTTGCGAAACCAACGTATCATCTGATAGAAAATTATAGATTATATAACATTTAGGAACTTTAAAACACATTGAAAACATTAAGTTGAAACCAAACAAAGACCAGGTTAGTCAACAGTTTATAAAAAATTCCCTTGATTAAACTAGAACAAATAATCAGAATCTGAATGAGTTCCGTAAAAATATTTGTATCTTAATGGTGGCAAATTATATTCAACTTTGGAAACTACAAAACCCAGAATTCAAATGTTTTATTGAAAAATATATTAAATTAAAATTACCTGATGAATCGACACTACGAAAAAACTATGCTCCATAGTGTGTTGAAGGCGTGTATTACGTAAAATCCGAAAAGAAATAGGAGATAGTTCCATCTGGGTATCAATTGATGAAACCATCGATGTCGAAGGGCGATGCATCGCATGTGTAATTATTGGTTCCCTAAAGTTAGAAAATTCTACAAAACCAATAGTTTTAACAATTGAAAAGTTAGAAAATGCTAATGTTCAAACGATTTCAAAATTGTTCAATGATTCCATGAGTATACTGTGGCCTGAAAAAGTATTACATAATAAAGTATTACTTTATGTCACAGATACTGCACCATGCATGATAAAATCTGGAAAAGCGTTAAAGTGTTTTATCCTAAATTAACTCACATTAAATGTATGGTCCATGGCCTTCATAGGGTATTGGAAGCCATTAGAGATAAGTTCTTAAAAGTTGACGTGTTAATTTCTAACACAAAAAAAATATTTTTAAAAGCCCTTGCTCGAGTAAATACTAATAAAGAAATGTGCCCAAATTTAAGTTTACCACCACAGCCCACTATTATACATTGGGGTACATGGCTTAATGCAGCTTTTTACTATGGTAAGAACTTTGATAAGGTAAAAGAAGTTATCAATACATTTAATGAAAATTATGCAATGTCTATTCAAAAAGTTTAAGATATTTTTAATGACAATTCAATAAAAAATGAACTTGCCGTTATATTAGCCAATTTCCAATACATTCCACTGTAATGATTACAGAAACCATGTTACAAATAGAAAAATCAGGCGCTAACAAAGCATATTTTAACATATAAAGTATGTGGCATTAGTGCCACCCAGTGATAACTGAATGCTACCCAGTGGCGGATGATCGTGTCATTAAGCAACACATAATAATTATTGTAATGACCATCCTCAGAGGAGTTAATTTTTCCCTCTGGTTCCTCTGATAGACAATTTTGTTAAAATGTCACCTACTGAAAATTTCTTAAAAGGCACTAATCTACGAGAAACTATCTCGTTGGTTAAAAATGTTGAAATTAGGTTAAGTGAAGCAGGAAAAGGTATAGAATTTGATAAACTTAAACTAATGCAAGTATTATTGAATAATCCAGGGTATTTTCAAATTATAAGAATTTGTGGAATATTAAACGGAAAAATAAGCAATGGCAATGAAGGCATTTCTTGTTTTAATGCACCAATCGTGTCTTGTGACGTAGAAAAAAGTTTTTCAATATATTTTTCTTACAAATCTATGTTACGCGACAACCTTAGACATTTCGAATTCGAAAATATAAAAAGACATTTCATAACATTTTGTTGGTACTCATTCCAAAATTAATATTACATTTTTTGTTATTATTTTATTATTTTTGTATTTATTTAATTGAGCAATATAGGTATAGATGTGTGGTTTGTACGCATTTGTAAACACAATAATTGATATTTAAATTATATTTTTTTAATTGTTTTAAAATGTTAATTTTTTTTTTTTTATTACAATAAAGATTTTTTTTGCATATTTTTGAATTTTTGAGTGTATAAATATGTATAAATATGTGCTTATTTAACAAAAATTGTTCATACAAATTCGGGCCCTAATTATAAGGTAAGCAATATTAAGACATTTTTTAAGTATTTTAAAGTATCTATGAATACTTTTTTAAAGTATCTGTATTTGTACTTAAATACTTTTCTTATAAAGTATTCAATGCGTATTTTAAATACTTTTGAAAACAGGTATTTACAATTGTATTTGAATAATTTTAAAAAGTATCTTTTACAAGACTGCCGCACAGGTTAGGTAAAATAAACTATCCAAACGGTTTCAATATGTTCACATAATCAATTGGCCATTTAAAAATCGACAAGATTAGTTAGATCACTCTTACCAAACGGCATATTACGCAGATTTTTTAACTTTTAATTATAAATCTATGGTTAGAAATGTACTACTATCTCAGCTGTGCTGTTGTATTAAAACTGGGACGTTGAGACCTATTTTTGATTTGTTTTTACAAAAATAAAACAAAATAATTCACACAAAGCAAGCGATATGTGTGTATGGTCGTATACGTCGATTTAAATAAACATATAGACGTATACCCAAAAATAATTAAAAGTAACACTTAGAAAAAATATCAGCTCCCTACAATGACCGAATCACACGATCACCATAAGAGCTCTCTTTTATTAATTATTATTTTTCCTTTTATATCATAATTCTTAGCCTATTTAAAAATATATTCCTACTAATTTACATTTTTTTATTTTCGTGATATTATTTTTTATATACACTCTGTTTTTGGAATTATTATGCCTTTCAGTTTGTATTATAATGATGAACTAATATTTCTTCTAAAAGTGTTAGTTTATTTTATTTATTTTGATTTTTTATTTAAAAGCATTAGTACCTTAAAGGAGTTAGTCAACATTTTTTTTTTTTTATAGATGTTTAAAATATGTATAATTTTGGAATAGGTTTACAATAGGTTGTTTAATTAAAATTACATTGAGTTTAGACTTAATTGTTCATCTTCAATTCTAATACTGATCGTAGTATAAGTTCGTAAATATAGTAATGACATGGCAAATAAAGAAGGCTTTTGTTTAGTAACTGCTCCAAAATAATACAAGCACCATTCATTCTTCCAGTTTTAGAAGCCGTAGTGTCACAGCATAGTGTATTCACACGTTCAGATAGGTCTCAATCGTTTAATAATTCGTACACAGCATTTGCCATATTTTGACCAGTACTGGAATCTAATTTTGGAACTCCAATTAATTGTTCCGAGTTTTGAAATGTTACTATAACCAGAAGTCGATCATGTTGAATGTATCTATTTATAGGCAAAAGTTTACTATCCCAATGAACTACAATGGCTTTAGAATTTGTTTTGAAATATTTTTTTAATTTTACTGCAATATTTTTTCTGATTTGTAGTCGACGTTGTCTAATAGATGTTCGATTAATTATTAGATTACAATTATCGTGTCCTAATGTTTCAGCAGTTGCCATAATAATGTGAACTGCATCACGATCACTAACTTTGCAACGATCCAAAACCATGACGAGACGATCATTAATAAAATCAATCTTACCTCTTTTAACTGAAATTATCGTACTTGTTGACGGTATAGATATTTCACTATCAGGTTCTGAAGTATAGTCAACGCCGTATTCTTCTTCAGTAGAAAATGAAACTAGTTCTATTTTGTTATCTGCCAAAAATAATAATATAAATTATTTAGTTATTTTGAAAATTTTTTTTACAAGAATATGTTTATTTTAAAAATATATTATTTATTTATTTACTTAGTTGTTTGAATATTTATTATGTATTATACCTAATTTTTCTTTTTCTATTTTTGAATGTTTAGATGCTTCAAGTAAGGAATTTAATCGATGAGCTTTTCGCTTTTCAGCTTGAAACAATTTAGTATCAACGCTCATCATATAGCCTTTTCGGCCTTTTTCTCTTTGAAGAAGTAAAAAATCTCGATCTTCCTGGATACCTGTAGGATATATAATAACAAATGCTTTTTTAAACATTTTTAAACAAAATTATAATGTGTCATAATAAAAATGATTACTTATCATATTTAATGCATGAGCAATGTCAAATAAATCGTTCGATTTTGAGATAAACACGACTTCTTTTTTAATTTGACATTCAGTTCTTTTTGTTGAATTTTTTTGAACTGTTCTCCATTCATGATATAATTTTTCAAGCTTAGATATATAATGCTGAATTTCTTGTACAGTAGTTCTTGCTTTTTTCCAAAATATTATAATTTCACGTACAGTGAGACGTGCACTTACACGAATGTTTAATTTAACAACTCGTAAATTGTAAAAAAAAAACTAATAATGCCTGTTTAATAGACGGCAATTTACCACCAGTAATCTGACTACATTCATTACCCAATAAATACACATTATTTCTTATTTTGGAACACATCATTTTATAAATTCACGACAATATTTCAGAGAAAAATAATTCAATAAAAAAACTATTAAAAACGAGTGATGTCTGACGGCTGATCACAAACTAACCTCTAGACTAGAGAATTTGTGTTATTGTTTACGTAAACTATCAACAATACGATAAGAGCCGATACAAATAATACCGATATAAGTTGTTTTGATTTATAAAAATAGCTTTTGGAGATTAAAACCATTATAGAACAAAAATTATCACAAATGTAGTTTAATTTAATTTAGTTTTAATAATAAATTTTAATTTGCTTACAATTTAGGACACAAGAACAACAATTTTGGAAATTTTAAAAAGTTCAAATTTTAAGTAAAAATAGGTACGGGTTAACTTTATCCCACTGATACCAAATTTTGTATGGTTAATTATTGTACGTATATATACTGTTTTAAGGGGTGAGATGAAAACATTTTTGAACTTCTGTAAATCTGTGAACAGATTAGGTTGTCTCGTCTCAGTGCTCCGTTATCGACGTTATCTTATTTATATTACCATCTTATCGATAACCTACTAATAGTTAGAGTTCAGCTGTAATTGTCCTTCGTTATACTGTACCTATGGTTAATTGTATATACATTATATTATTTAAATGGATGGTAAACTCAATAACATTCTTAAGTCAATCAATGACTTAAAATTTACGCAATTCAAATTAATCAATACAGTTAATAATCAAAATAATCAAATTAAATCGCTTATTGTGAAAATTGATAACATTCAAACCAAAATTGATAGTTATGATGTTTTCTTCTCGGAATTAAATATTAAAATTGATTCATTTTCGGCCAAAATTACCTCTTTTACCAATGAGTTAAATCTATTGAACAATAGAGTTAATTTGTTAGAATCTAATATGCCTAATTTGTCGCTTAAGTTTATCCTCGGTGAGCTCTCGGAGCGTCAGCATCGAATAAAAAATGTATTATTATTCAATCTTCCTGAGCCAAAAAATTTTATGACCCTTCCGACGATGTCACTGTTGCTGAATTATTCAATTTTTTGAAGTTAAACATCTCTCCCATTAAGATGTCCCGTTTGGGTAAACCTAATGCTAAATCTCGGCCAATCAAAGTTGAGCTACCTTCTTCAGACACTGTCTTCAAGATATTAAAATCTAAACACAAATTATGTTCACATACAACATTTGGCCAAATTGGTTTTTCTACTGACCGTACTACATATCAACGCACCTATCTCAAAAATGTTTTGAATGAATTAACCACAAGAAAGAACCAAGGTGAACATGATTTAACTTTGAAATACTAGAAAGGTGTACCTATTATCTCAAAAAACGGTCAGTCACTTCACATGGGTTAAATATTTACTACCAAAACATCCGAAGCCTTAATTCTAAGATTGATTTTTTAACGTGTAATACAGCTATTAACAATTATGAAATAATTATTTTTACCGAAACCTGGTTATCACCAGAAACTTGTAATACACAATTATGTTTAAATCGATACGTTATTTATCGTTGTGATAGATCCCCTCAATTAGTTATCGTTCTCGTGGTGGTAGTGTGTTGATTGCCTTTAGTAATAAATATAAATCTTATCTCTTATCGATTAGTTATATGACCTTGAACAAGTATTTGTAAAGACAAAAATTTCTAATATTTCTCTTATTGTTGGCGGCATATACATTTCACCTTCATCGAACATCGAATGTTATAATACATATTTTAAAACTGTGGAGAATCTATTATCCACTCATATTAACACCAAAATGCTCTTGCTGGGCGATTTTAATTTACCTAAATTGATATGGCGAACTGTTGCTAATGAACTAGTCCCAGATTTTTCCCTTTTAGGCTTTATCGAATCTGAATTTTTTTCTTTCTTGTCGTATCTTAACATACTTCAATTCAATTTTGTTTCTAATCACAACCATGTAATATTAGATTATGTTATTTCAAACATTAATAATATAGCTGTCTCTAAAGAACCCAGTCCTCTTCTAGAAGTTGATCCTCACCATCCACCGCTCATTATTTCTTGTCCAAATATTTGCACACGACCTTTCTTATTTTCTGAAGTATCATATAACTTTCACTCAAGTGATTATTTTGGTTTAACGAATTTCTTGGCATCCATTAACTGGAGCTCCCTGTTTAAATATTGTGATATTAACCAAGCTGTTGATAATTTTTACGGTATCCTATATTGTACAATCTATACATTTATACCTATTGTTACCTCACACAAATCAACTTTTCCTAACTGGTTTTCCCCAGCATTAAAAAAACTTATAACTAAAAAAACAGGCTCATAAACAATTCAAATTTACAAACTCTCCTGTTGATTATAATGTATTTTTAATTTGAGAAGTCAATGTAAACGATTTTAAAAACGCGATTATTTTTCTTATATAACCTTTGTTCCAAACTCTATTATTCATAATCCAAATAAATTTTGGGCTTATATTAAGAATAAGAAAGCTAAGGAACTTCCCAGTTGTATACATCTAAATGATGCTTTTACTGACGATGGTTCTAAGATAGTGAATTACTTCACCGATAATTTCTTCAGTATTTATGTTAAATCAAACTTTGCTTACCCTAATGCTGTTACATCTCACTCTCAAACTACCTCTTCTCATTGTCTTGATTTTCCTGTAACCTCATGTCCTATATCAATAGCTGACATCTTTAAATCTTTAAACTCGATCAACTGCAAACTCTCTCCTGGCCCTGATTTTATTCCCAATATATTTTTAGAACGTTGTAAATTTGTCCTTACTACTCCTTTCCACTACCTATTTAATTTATCATTAACTTCTGATACATTTCCTGACTTCTGGAAGTCTAGTTTAGTTTCCTCTATTTATAAAAACTCTGTTTCTCTCATTTAAATATGCTTTTATTTGCAGATGATCTCAAAATTTTCCGCATTATTAAATCTTCTAATGACACTGATCTTTTACAGTCTGATTTAAATGCACCCGTAAATTGGTGTGATCTAAATAACCTTACCCTTAATGTGAACAAGTGCAAATCTATGTCATTTAATCGTTCACGTTCTTCTATACCTTACATATATTCCATTAATAATGTATCTTTAGAGCGAGTCCTCTGCTTTAAAGACCTTGGCGTCTTTTTTGACAGTAAATTATCCTTTGATATACATGTCAATTATATAAGAAACAAATCCCTAAAACAGCTTGATTTCATAAAATTCTCCTGTGCAAATTTCAATAATACTAATGCTCTTCGTCTTATTTATATTTCTTTTGTTAGAACCATTCTTGATTATTGTTCTACCATATGGTCTCCTTTAATTCTTAAGCATAAATCAGCATTGAAATCTGTGAAGAACAAATTTTTAAGTTTTCTTTGTTATCGTTATAATATCCTCCGTGTTCCCCACTCTTCTTACGCTCCTATTTTGGATGTTCTCTTTCTTGATTCTCTTGAATCTCGAAAAATAAAACTTGATTTGCACTTTTTATAAATGTTGTTCGTAATTATATTGATTGTCCTGAGGTACTTAGCCGTTTGTCCTTTTTAGTTCCGCAACGTCTCACCAGATCACACGTTACATTCTATACCCCCAACCAGCGATCAAATTATGCAAAGAATAGTCCGATTTACCGTATTATGCAATTAACCAATAATTATAACATAGATTTATTTTATTTTCATTCATTATATAAATTTAAGCAATATTAATATTACCATATTTAAGTAAAAATTACATTATTAATAGATCTTACAGTTCTACATTAAGTTCAACCTTTGTATTTTATTTTATTTTAACACTTATATAGTTTAACTCTTATTTTCTGTTTCCACATTATTATGTATCATGTAATTTATTACCATCTATACCACTGTGCATTATTTATCTACCTATCATGTAATTGGGTTACAACCCGTTTAATTAATTAAATAAATAAATAAATACAAATTAATGTCAAAATATATCAAAATACTTTGAAAACTTTATCATGTAAAGAGAACGCCAATATAAAGATTTGGTGAATATTTCAAGTTGTTGCGATTTTTTGGTATTTGAGTTAGAGCATTTTAAAAAATGTAATTTATAAAAACGTGATTTTGCGTAAAATTTCCCGTTTTTTCGTAATCTTTTTATCGTTTTTTTTTTGATTTTTTTAAAAAGTATTAAAAAGTTGGATTTTAGACGAGCCAAAGTACCATCTACATTCACTTTCCTTTCAGAAAAGTTGCTACATAAGCAAATCGAAGCATTTTTACTGCCAAAAAAGGTGTCGTAAGACACAAAAAAAAATAAAAAAAAAAAATGAAATAAAAAAAAAAAAAAAAAACACATCATTGTAAAACCAATAGATTCCATCATTCCGTTCAGAATCTAAAATCAATTTCTATTTGAGTGTAAAAAACAATTTAAAAATTACATGAATAAAATGAATCAACTAATTAAAAATAAACTGTCATAACATTAAGAACTTAAAACTATTCATAAAACACGTATTTATTTGTATCTACCTTATATTATAAGAAATCTAAGACATTTATATTAATAAAAATATTAAAAAAAAAAAAAAATGTTAAACGTTGGTAGATTTACAAATGTTTAATTCATTTTCATGTGGTAGATTATCATATACATCATGAACATATTTGGGCAAAACAATTTTTAGTTTCTGTAAATCAATTCACTTTAAGAATGTTAGAACATTTCTGTTTTGGTATAAGTTTGGTACTTCTTCGTTAAAATCAATACTTTTTCTTGAACGATTATATTGTGGAATTTTCTCATACTCATCATCAAAATTTTACTTGAAATACATTTTTTGTGAAATAAGGTCATATTTTAATGCTCTTTTATCTTTTACTTCTGGATCTCCTTTAAATTTTCCTGGTCTTATAGACTTAAAAAATAAAACGCTTTTGCAATCTTTGAAATCTGAATGAACCATCAAGGTTGATTCATACGGATTGGATTTTTGGCGTGCAAGTTTGGTAAGTTTCATGTAATCCGATGGTAAATAAATTCAACCAATAGTGTAATTTTAAACAAATTATTGTGTAAATAAAATATTATGAAATTTTATTTGCTTATTATTTTTAGTATGCAAAAAACTGTTAACAATTATCTGATTTTAATTATTTGAATAATTTTGTAATTAAATTGTGACATTATACATTACTACTGAAAAACCAAAATTAGATATTTTACTAATTTGCTTGATATTAGTTCATGTAATAAATTTACAAAAATTAAACGCGTGTTTCATGTCTTAAAAGATATTTACAAATTATTTCATCAATCGCACAAACGTGAGGAAATACTTCACAGAGTGCAAACTATAATTAATGATTCCGTTTTAAAAATACCAGATGCTATAGAAATCCGTTAGTTAAACCACTACAAAATCGTCCATGAAATCAAATAGTCGTGTATTGCTATTTTATTACAACTTGTGAACATATACATCAAGTTGGTGCAGATTTAGCCTCATTAGCAGGTGGGATTTTGTTAAGTATCCACGAAGAAAGTTTCATTATATTGTGTGGATTAAAATAAATACTAGGTGCCGTTTCTAATTTCAATTTAATATTACAAATTTCCAAGTTATGCATTTTGGTTTAACCTAGGTACTATAATTAAAAGTAAGAATGATCATTTAAATCGAATTGCAGAAAGTTTAAAAAAAGATGTCTATAATAGCACTATTATTAAAAATGCTAAAGAAACTTAATTCATTAAAAAACGATGATGGCATTAAAATACATTAGGGTATATTTTATCATTTTTAGAACAAGTAATACAAGAGATGTATCGTCAATTTAATGATACTGCAGTTAAGCTCATAGAAGGGCGTTCAATATTTGAAAATTATAGTACGTTATCAAATACATCAAATACATCGTTATCAAATGTACATCAGAAAAATTGATTGAATAATTGTGTGATTGTTTATTTATATTTTAATATGATAAAGACTGTCAAGTAATAGATTTCAAGTCTTTTAAGTTTCTAGCTTTGGATAAAAAAGAGATTGGTGGAAACCCCACGTCTGAACTTCATGAAGTTAATATAGGTTATCAACATTTAAGAAAGTTAGCAGAATCAGTTTTATGCATACCAATTGCCACTGCTACAGTTAAACGATGATTTAGTTCAATGAATCAAATTACCTATGTCAAAACATCGAAATCGGAAGGGACAAGACACATTGAAATATTGAATAAAAATAAGTATTGAAGGCGAAGAAGACCCACCTCAGGAGTTCATTGAAGAAGTAATTTATTTATATGCAAGAAAAAACTCGTCTCATAAGATTAACTTAAAAAATAAAAACAAATAATTAATAATACAATTTATAATATGTAACAACCTTAGATTAACCTTAGATTGATTTAAAAATTAAAAAATAAATAATTTGTTTTGTAGTTTCATCTAAATTTGAAATGTCTAAATTGTAATTTAATATTAATAGGTATAAGTATAATTCATAATACTAAAATGTATCACCATTCACCAATGAAAAAAAATTGAGCCTCCCTCCCCCAAGAGAAATTGTCTGGATTCAAAACTGTCAAACCATAATTAAAAAAAGTTGTCTAACTGAATTATTTGGATATACACTTATAAGTTCAATAAAAGCATCATCAACATAATCCAGAGCGATAAAAGGAAGTCCGAAAAATGATTTAAGCCATATTTGTAAATCGTTATTTTTATCATTATATGCCATTCTTAATTTTGTGTCACCATTAATCTGAAAATTGATTTTGATTAGTTATTTTTAAAAATATTCTAAATTGATTCTACTTTGCGCCACCAAGCTTGCCCTAAGTGAAAACTGCATGTTTTAATTTGTACAGCCGGGGAAATTTCTTTTTTTGCTTCAATAGCACCAATTTCAAAATCAATGTGTTGTATTTTAATTTTAAAAATTGATTGCTTTTTGCATATACTAATTATATATTTCCATACATTTATATACGTATTTTTAAATTTATCCTTTTAAAAAAAATACATCAAAGTTATGTAAATGCCATTTTTATAACCATGATTGGTGTATAATTGCAAAAAAAATTTTTTTTTTGACGAATGTTCCGTCTGTAAATATATCTACACATCTTGTCAAACATTGAAGATTTTCTTCAGTAGTTATACAAATGTAAAAAGGTAAATGTTATCCAGAAAAGAAATATATTTCAATTAGTGATACAACTGATATAAAACTGCAAGAATTATTAAATCACACAGTTTTACGCCTTATGCAAGCTCAACATGAAGTGATTGAAAGACAGGAAAATTTGCAAAAATTATGTTTAATTACTGTTCGAGACTCACGGCCTATATTCTCTGCGTGCCCGGAACCGGTCTAATATCTTATCGGATCGATCTGTTCACCGGGACCGTAGAGAATATTCTCGAACTCAGCAGTGCAGTCTTCGTGTGACTCCCGTAGGGCGAGTCTTCCCATAACGCCTTATGCGTATTGTTTTTTTTTGTGATTCGCCACCAAACACGTGTTTCTGTGTATCCGGGACTCGTCCCTGTATGTTGACGTCGTTTCCAACTGCAGTCATCTGTATACTTGAGTTCCTGTCGCACGTGTAGAGAATTGTCCACGGTCGCGTGGGATAGAATCCAACGGGCCTCAAGTATACCGAGGTAACAGGAGCTGTGTCTCTTTTATTATTAAGTGTATTTGTCACTGTATTATTATTATTTTGTTACCTACGTATTATAATTAAGATTATTATATTATAATTGTATACTTTGTGAGGGCGCCCATCTTAAATTATATATGAATCGTTTTTTTGTACTGTAATATACCAAATGGCATGCTTCATAAGTGAAAATAGACTGTAGTTCTATTCTTTTCATTTGTATTATTGTTAAAAGGAAAACCATCCCGCTAACCTATCGAACCGAAAGGACGTGCGATCTTACGGAATCGCCTTATATTTTATTCGCGTACGGCATTACGTAGGCGTTGTGCCGCGTCGGCCTAAACGCCAAAACATCTGGTAGCAGAGCGTGGTTTTAGTCATTTTGGTTCGATCGGAGTGCTAGTGTTAGGGCATTTTGTTTATTGGTTTTCTTTTCTCTGTTGTCCATCGAGTGACACCAAGTTTTTCTTTATTTATTCGTATTAATCTGGAATGTGTCGGTCGTAATTGGTGTGTTACGCTTTTGATTATCTTCGGATCGGGCCGTAAAAGAGATAGTTCATAATATTCGCCAGACCGGTTTGACCATTGTTCGTGATCAGTTTATGTTTTTTGCCCGCGGTAATGCGATTTCGTTTTATTATAATATTTTTGAACTGTGTGCTGATTATTTGTATTATCATTATTATTATTTGAATTGTATCCACGCAGTGGTAAGCAACTTGTATCATCGTATATCGATTAAGATTATTGTGAATTTTATAGATTTTTTATATTGTCGATTTATATTATATTATTATAGTCGCAGTGCTTGCGGGGTTTGAACACCTGAAAATTGTTCCATATTGATTATTATCAGTTGATATTAACGTCAGACATACGTGCGTACGCGTAATCTCGTTCACTGCGCGTGTGTATTGTCGAGTCACAATTACGTATACATCATTCCGGCAATATGACTGACGACGTCGAGCGTCTATCGCGCTTGAAGGTGCGCGCTGAGATTAAACGTACTACCGTTGTCAACAATATACGCGCAATTCGTGACCTCGCGGTACGTGTTGATAGCGAACCCTCCGTCGCGGCTTTATTCCTTGCTAACGTGAATGATTTAGATGTGTTTTGGTCGCAGTTCACTGCAGAAGATGACTCGGTGTTGGATTATCTTATTGCGCTGAGTCAGCAGGATCAGTATTCTACCGATCTACCATCGGAAGTGCGCGCGCTTGTCAATGAATGTCGCGCAATAGCTGATAGTTTACCCAAATCGGGTTCTGATACATTTAATGTGGCTCAGTTAGTTCAGTCCGATCTGCGGAAGAATACCGCTCCGGTTATCTTAGACTCCGACTCTCAACGACCGTTATCACGCCTTCCTGAGATCCCGCTTCCCCGCTTTGGGGGTGATCCTCATTATTGGCCCACGTTTCGTGATCGCTTCCACGCTCTGGTTGATTCTAGATCAAACCTTTCCGACGTGGAAAAAATGTATTATTTAATTGGCTGTCTTGATGGGCCCGCCGCGGAAGTTATTCGTCGTATACCAGTATCGGCTGAGAATTACCAATTAGCACTAAAAACCTTGAATACTCGTTTTCATCGCCCGCGTTTAGTCGCCACGTCATTGGTGGAGCAATTACTACGCGTTCCAGTGTCACACCAAGAATCAGTGCCCAATCTTTGTGCTTTAGTGACAATCACTGGGCCAACAAATGTAAAGTGAAGATACGCTGCAGTTCGTGTTCGCGTAATCATCATTCGTTGCTGCACCCTTCAGTTTCGGTTCCGGATACCCCATCACCAGATCAATCCTTGCCACCGGCTGCGCTTTGTACTACGGTTACTGTTCCCGTGCCATCATCCTCAGCCCGAATTATGACACGGGTATTACTGGGCACCGCTCTAATACATATTCGCGATCACGCTGGATCATGGCATATTATGCGCGCACTTGTTGATTGTGCATCGGAAATAAGCGCTATTACTAGCTCATGTGCAGATCGACTCAATCTTAGCCGTACGAAGTGGACCAGCCCGATATCTGGTCTCTCTGGAGTTCCCGTCACCAATATTCTTGGTACAGTCCAATGCACAATACAGCCTCGGTTCTCGAATGAGCCTGGATTATCTGTAAAGGCGTGGGTCCTGCCATCAATTACCGGCGATTTGCCTCGTGCGGCAATCCCTGTTAACGTTCGGCAACGTTATTCTGGCCTCGCACTTGCGGACCCAGATTTTCATGTTTCTTCTCCAGTCGACTTGCTCTTGGGTGGAGACATTTATTCTACCATCATGGACGGCCGCAAAGTAACCATTGATGATAAGCTCCCTGTCGCATTCAGTTCTATTTTTGGATGGATTCTGATGGGCCCACTATCTCATGTGCACGTCAACCCCATTACTTCATTGCCAGTCTCGTTGACTGTGTCCATAGAGGAATTAGTTGAAAGGTTTTGGCAAGTGGAGGAACCAGAAGCTGCTCCTGCGTCCTTCACAGACAATGGAAGACAAAGTGCGAGGAGATCTTTCGAACCCAGTATGCTCGTCTCCCATCCGGCCGATTTTCGGTGCCATTGCCGTTTCGTTCCGAAGTTACCGCCGATACATTTTCCGGATCTCGACTCATGGCGGAGAAACGATTTGAATCGTTGGAGCGCAAATTAGCAGCGAGTCCGAAATTGAAATTGTTGTATACAGATTTTATGTCTGAATATCTGGCCTTGGGTCATATGTCTACTGCTGCTTCTCCAGGATCATATTTTATTCCACACCATGCCGTATACCGCCCCGACTGCAGTGGTTCCAAGATCCGTGTAGTGTTTGACGCATCTGCACGCTCGTTAAACACTCCATCTTTAAATAGTTGTTTATTTCCAGGGCCCAAATTACAGCAAGATATTATTGACGTACTAACGCGCTTTCGTGTTCACCGGCATGCCTTCACGACGGATATATGTAAAATGTTCAGGCAAATTTTGGTCAACCCGGAACACCGTCGGTTTCAGCATATATTATGGAGGGCATCCCCACATGAAGCGCTCGGTGAATATGAGCTCAACACAATCACCTATGGGGTGACATCTTCGCCATATCTTGCTCTACGAACGCTACAGATTATCGCCGATAACGATTGTACTGGCTCCGAGGTTGTTCGTCATGCTTTAACACATCAGACCTATGTTGATGATATTTGTGTTGGAGCTGACTCTGTAGCTGATGCGTTGGATTTGCAAGCCAAGCTGATTGCAGTACTGGGTAATGCGCAGTTAGAGCTTAAGAAGTGGTCCTCCAACACCTCCGCCGTTCTGAATGCGGTTCCAGCTGACAATCGTGTGACTGAACCATTGCCTTTCAACACAGTTGAAGAATTAGGCACCAAGGTGTTAGGCCTAGAGTGGCGTCCTCAAGAAGATTGTTTCGGTTGTACCTTAAATTTAAATCTCCCACCGGTATACACTAAGCGCGGAGTGTTATCTCTAGTGGCACGAATTTTTGACCCACTCGGCTTATTCGGTCCTACAATATTCCTCGCTAAATCTATAATGCAACAGACATGGGTCCGGGGGTTTAGCATGGGATGATCCACTGCCCGAAGACATTCACCAAGAATGGTCTAATTTCGTGTCAGAGTTGAGTCATATTACTTCTGTTAAGATCCGAAGACACTTCGGGACGCGTTCCGCAGCACCTTGCTATCTATTAGGTTTTAGCGATGCATCGCAGCGCGGGTATGCTGCGGTTATATATCTTTGTACCATTAACACTCATGGTGAACATTCAGTTTCCTTGATTGGAACCAAGACAAAATTGGCACCATTGAAATCGTTGTCAGTTCCACGACTTGAGATTAACGCAGCATTATTGCTCGCGCGCTGGTTGCTGCGCATAAAAAACGCCCTGGAATCTACACTAGACATTATAGATGTATACGCATGGACGGATTCGACCATTGTATTATCCTGGTTAACTGTACCGCATGAATGCTTCAAACAGTATGTTTCTAACCGGGTCCATCAGATCCGTTCTATCTTACCCAACTGTAGATGGCGTCATGTTGATTCGAAACATAATCCCGCAGACTGCGCCTCACGTGGTGTTAGACCGTCAGAATTAGTAAAGCTTGAACTATATTGGAATGGTCCACTATTCGTGTACGACAATCCATCATCGTGGTCGGCCAGCGTTAAATTTATTCCGTTATCAGATCTCCCGGAAAGGAAGCAGTCGTCTCTCACCTCATGTGTAGTAGACATGTCCACCGAATGGTTTGCTCGATTTTCGGGTCTCGAACACATGTATCGCACCGTAGCTTGGATGAAGCGTTTCATTGATAATACCACGCGTCGTAAATTCAACAATACCCCCACTCTAGGGCGCGAGGAGATCAACGCCGCGGAACTCAGCATTATTAATGAAGCTCAAAGAATTTCATTCTCAGTGTTACGAAACGAATTGGAAAAGGGAAATCGAGTATCAGCTAAACATTTAGCTCGCCTATGTCCGTTTATCGATTCCGTTGGCACCATTCGTGTTGGGGGACGGATTCGGCATTCTAGCTTACCGTATGACCAGAGGCATCCGATTTTATTACCGAAAACTTCACACTTATCACTTCTTATCTGTCGCCATTGGCACAAAGTCACTTGCCATTCAGGGCCCCGCGTTATGTCCTCTCTTATTCATCGTAGATATTGGATTATTGGTCTACGGTCAGTAATACGCGCTGTCATTAGCCGTTGCACAGTTTGCGTACGTTTTGATGCTCCAAAGCCTCAGCCCATAATGTCAGACTTACCCCCTTCGCGTGTAAACGAGTGTCGCGCGTTTGTTCATGTTGGCGTAGATTATGCGGGTCCATTGCAAATGCGAGAACTAAATTTGCGAAAGTCCCGGTCACTAAAGGTATATTTCGCCATATTTGTATGTTTCGCTGTGAAAGCTGTCCACCTCGAACTCGTTACCGATTTATCCACTGAAGCATTTCTCGCAGCTTTTGACAGGTTCGTAGCTAGACGAGGCCTTCCCAGTGATGTATATTCAGACTGCGGAACCAATTTTGTCGGCGCTGCCAAGCAGTTGCGTCAGCTTGTCAACTCATTGACGTCTCAGCCTCATATATTGGCCCATGCACCTTTTTGTACCTGGCATTTTAATCCGCCTGGAGCCCCCCACTTTGGGGGATTGTGGGAAGCTGCAGTTCGCTCCACGAAACGGATCCTTCATCGTGTATTGGGTACACACGTCTTTTCTTACGAGGAAATGACTACTCTCCTGTGTCGCGTAGAGGCCGTCTTAAATTCACGACCACTGGGCCCATTATCTACCGATCCACACGACTTGGAATGCTTATCGCCCGGGCATTTTTTAATTGGCCAACCTTTACTCGCTGTGCCGCCACGTGTTAACCTCGATAGTGGCTGTACTATTGTGAATCGATGGAAGTTACTTGATCAATGCCACCAGTCTTTTTGGCGCCGCTGGTCCAATGAGTACTTGCACACCTTGCAAACTCGTTCTAAGTGGACTACAAATAGATCCAATATCAAGGTTGACGACTTAGTATTGATTCGTGAGCCTCATTTACCGCCATTAGATTGGCGTCTTGGTCGCGTTGTGGAAATTTTCCCCGGGCCAGATGGAGTAGTAAGAGTGGTAAGTTTACACACGAGTCGCGGACCAATGACTCGTCCAGTGGTCAAACTCATTCCATTACTAGACATGCAGCCGTCAACTCCGTTAACCCTATAGCACTGCGATGTCCTACGGCCGCTTGGCGGTATTTATTATGTATAATTTTCTTTTTTTTCTTTTCTATTTGTTTTATCATAATTATTACTACTGTATATCGTTCCATAGTATGTTAATTCTGTTATTGTGATATAATTTAGTATTTTTTGTACGAGGCACAGCACCCTCTCCGTTACTCTTTTTATTTTTATCCATGATTACAATGTGAGGCATGGCCTCCCATGGGGGGGAGGATGTTCGAGACTCACGGCCTATATTCTCTGCGTGCCCGGAACCGGTCTAATATCTTATCGGATCGATATGTTCACCGGGACCGTAGAGAATATTCTCGAACTCAGCAGTGCAGTCTTCGTGTGACTCCCGTAGGGCGAGTCTTCCCATAACGCCTTATGCGTATTGTTTTTTTTTGTGATTCGCCACCAAACACGTGTTTCTGTGTATCCGGGACTCGTCCCTGTATGTTGACGTCGTTTCCAACTGCAGTCATCTGTATACTTGAGTTCCTGTCGCACGTGTAGAGAATTGTCCACGGTCGCGTGGGATAGAATCCAACGGGCCTCAAGTATACCGAGGTAACAGGAGCTGTGTCTCTTTTATTATTAAGTGTGTTTGTCACTGTATTATTATTATTTTGTTACCTACGTATTCTAATTAAGATTATTATATTATAATTGTATACTTTGTGAGGGCGCCCATCTTAAATTATATATGAATCGTTTTTTTGTACTGTAATATACCAAATGGCATGCTTCATAAGTGAAAATAGACTGTAGTTCTATTCTTTTCATTTGTATTATTGTTAAAAGGAAAACCATCCCGCTAACCTATCGAACCGAAAGGACGTGCGATCTTACGGAATCGCCTTATATTTTATTCGCGTACGGCATTACGTAGGCGTTGTGCCGCGTCGGCCTAAACGCCAAAACAATTACGAAGTGGGGGTTCGAGGGATCATCTGGTCATTCAGAATATAAATAAAAGTTTATAAATAGTTCCACTAAGGATGCAAGTACTTTTTTGTCTTCACTGGTACCTCTAAGGCTCATATCTGGTGATCCTTATTTACCAACACAGCAATAAAATGTGTTTTGGAATAATTCGAGGTCTTCATCAACAAAATATTGTCGTCCTATTAGATTTCAGTTTGTTCATGAGACAACGGACCTTGCTAAAAAAGAAAAAGACTATATAGAAAGCCAAATACGTGAATTAGTACCCACGACAATACAGCTAGACGTTCTTTTAAAAATGCAGATGTATCAAGCAGTATTACTAGAGTTGATATAATGATAATCAAAAGATTTCAAACTATTTTGAAAACTATGGCTAGTGGATATATGATACATTTAAAAATGTTTGAAGAATATACTCTTAAAACTGCACAAATATTTGTAGAAAAATATCCCTGGTATAATATGTCACCTACTATACATAAAGTATTAATTCATGGACCAACTATAATAGAAAAAGCAATACTCCCTATTGGACAGTTAGGTGAAGAAGCCCAGGAGGCAAACAACAAAATGTTTAAAAGGTACAGAGAAGGATTCTCACGTACATTTTCTCGTCGAGTAACTAATGAAGACATAGTAAATAGGTTGTTACTATCACCAGATTTAAATGATTCATATTTATCTTCTTCGTCCATCAGTGAAAATAAATTCATATAATTATCTGTTTTTATGGTTTACAATTTTTTAGATTCTGAACGGAGTGATGGAATCTATTGGTTTTACAATGATGTGTGTTTTTTTTTTTTTTGTGTCTGACGACACTTTTGTTGGCAGTAAAAATGCTTCGATATGCTTAAACAGCAACTTTTCTAAAAGGAAAGTGAATATAGATGGTACTTTGGCAAGTCAAAAATCCAACTTTTTCAATACTTTTTAAAAAGATTTTTAAGCCACTTATAGGCATTTGAAGTATTCGATTTTTTAAAATTTTTTTTTTATAATCTATGATAAAAAAAATTTGGCTCGTAAAAAATACTTGAAAATTTAATAGAAGATTCCACAGAAGTAGTTCTTATTGTCATTCAGAAATTATTAAAATTCATTGGCACAATTTTTTTTTATAAGCGTTTGAACAGCGAATATTGACATAAAATTACATGTAAAATATAATATAATGTATAATATTCTAAACTGACAAACTATGTCGCTGTATGCAACTGCCAACCTATCCTAATTGAAAAATATATTTATCGTTTTAAAATAAAATATACTTTTTACAATATTTTTAAATAACAATGTATTGTATCCTAGACAAACATATTAACTCCGTTCAGAATCGTTATTCATATACAATGATATCTATCATTCCATTCAAATTTAACAAATCCATTGTAATAATGACCTATCCTATAAACGAGGTGCACTCCACCCCCAACTGTACAGCAGAGCGAAGCCCATCCGGTTCTTTTTCTTAATTTATGTTTATAACCACATACTTGATTATATATTTTTATTGTTGACCTATAAGATAATACGAACAAAGTTTGAACTATATTTATGATGTGTAATTTAATATAAACTAAAAAAATAACAAAAATATTTTTTGCCAACTTTTTGTGTCACCGGCCGTACTATTCGCGCTATGCAATACAGTGAAAGTCGACATCGAACAGACTACAGCTGCCCTAGTATTTGGTACATCGTTACGACTCCCAGGCGAGTATTTTCATCCTGATCAACCCGAACTCCGAATCTCCGAAAGAGTAGCCGTCCATCTATAAAATATATCTATATATATATAAAAATGGAGACATAAAATTCGAAATTGTATCAGTTGAGAAATGTCGTGGAGCGGGTTTATAGGGTTTATATATGGACCTAATTCCACCCCCGGGAGGTGGTCAAACAGGAATTTTGAGATTTACGATAGAAATTTTTGTTTTTGTTTATAAATGGTTGCTATGGGGGTTATAAGATTTGAGAATAATATTTATTTATTAGTGGTTAATATAATGAATTACCCGACGTTGCAAGGTAACCAAAAAAAAAAAACATAAATACTATACTTAAATATACTAGTAATTAAGTACTTTGAATATTTTCTATTTGTTTGTGTCATTAAAAATGCCAAGAAGACGCCAGAATGCCAATTTTTGTCATAGAACAAATGCAGCTACAAACATGAGAAATAGAAGATTTGAGAATAATATTTATTTATTAGTGGTTAATATAATGAATTACCCGACGTTGCAAGGTAACAAAAAAAAAAAAACATAAATAAGTACTTTGAATATTTTCTATTTGTTTGTGTCATTAAAAATGCCAAGAAGATGCCAGAATGCCAATTTCTGTCATAGAACAAATGCAGCTACAAACATGAGAAATAGAAGATTTGAGAATAATATTTATTTATTAGTGGTTAATATAATGAATTACCCGACGTTGCAAGGTAACAAAAAAAAAAAAAAAAACATAAATAAGTACTTTGAATATTTTCTATTTGTTTGTGTCATTAAAAATGCCAAGAAGACGCCAGAATGCCAATTTTTGTCGTAGAACAAATGCAGCTACAAATATGAGAAATAGAAGAGCGCAAATAACAGACGAACAATGCTAATCCGATAGTGCGAATGATTCGTAGTTGACTCACGCAGAGAAAATGACCAACAACGCCAACAGGTACATCGAACATTTATATCTGATTCATTCCTGCGTCTAGCATTCCAGTATGAGCCCGATATTGAATTTTATGCTCATTCAAAAGTAGTAATTTGTGCTATGGACAAGGAATGCCCGCACTGCTATGCTCTCAAATTCAAAAATGAGCCAGTCTGGATGTATTGTGCGTCAGGAAAGATGCAACTACCTGAAATTGAAACACCACCTGAACCATTGAACGGTTTTAACAGATCCAGATTCTAATGTGTTCCTGAAGTCAATTACAACATTCAATTCATGTTTTCAAATGACATCGTTCGGAGCAACAGAAATAGTTCGTAATACTAATGCAAATGGCCAACAATACAATTCTATACTACGGATTTTAGTACGTTAAGGTTAGGTTAGGATTATGTATTAATTGATTATATTAATCCACCGTATTATGCCAAACTTGGTATAACTTTGATACTTTATTAGATTTAAATCATACACTAAGGTACGTACAAACAGCACTAGGTCCGCGATCTACCGCAGGTAGATTGTCTACCTGATAATATACTGCTGTGAATCAGAATTTTTATTCCGGAGAGAAAACTTAAGATAAATCTAGAACATCATCCACCGAATATTAAATAACGAGTTGAACAAAGTTCATATAGAGTCATATAGAGTTGGTATATTTAACGAGCAACGAAGTGCACGGGATCAGCTAGTAATTTTCTAAATTTGACATTTTTAAACATAATTTCGGAAATTTCGTTGATTTAATTCTTACGTATCTTAAATGCATTTACTAAAATAGGATTCAATTAGACATTCAGATTTTTGTATTTTACATAAAATAATAAGACAGTGTTTGTGATTATATTTTTATTCGTGTAATCTTAAATAGTTACAAAACATAATGAATAATATAAAATATGCATTTAAAATGCAATGATTTAGGTATAGAAGTTTCAAATTAATTTTCTTACACGTGTTGTGATTGTAAACCAATAATGACAACATCAAAATATATCTTCCATTTTCAAGTTCATAAATAAATTAGATTATAATTATAATAGAAATGATAAAACAGTTTTTCAATCGTTTTTTTTTTTTTGTATAGCTATAAGTTACAATGTTAAATACAAACATTTTAGAGGTTATACAGTCGAATCGGGATAACTCGAAGAACTCGACAACTTGATTTTTTTTTTTAATCCCCCTAGAAATTATAATAACTATCAATATATTATAAGTCTTGTTAACTCCAATATAAAGTTGTGCTGAATAGCGTAGTGGAAGTATATATTTATATCTGTTATATCTGGATATTCTGGGTAATTCGTGATTATTGTGTTAATTATTATGTATTATGTTTTATCTACTTCAGTTCTGTATAATAAAGATTAAACGAGTAGATAGAAACTGATTACTAGCGTACGCACAATAATATGTATTGGTTAGTATATTTCTAATTGGCCGATTTCACCAACTAATCACGGTTAACTAACCTTAATCACGATTAATATTGATAAACAGAGATTTTGGATTTCACCCAACGCAGTTAAGCGTAACCGCTGCTTAATCACGATTAAGAACTAACCGTCCAATTTCGGCCGATTAGCGTTGTTAATCACGATTAAGAGTTTTCATATCAGTAATCAGTTTTTTGTTATTGCTTAATGTTTTTGCTAAGCATAAAAAAAATCGTTTTAAATTTAAAAAAAAATTAATACAAATCGTACTCGGAGATCGAAATATTCAGCTGTGTTGTAGTGTCTGGCATCTGCAGTTATTATTTGATTTACAATGCATCGTGCTAGGCAATTAGTTATTGATATGGCTTTTGAAAATGACGATGACGAAGATAACGAAGATTATGAGTTCATCATCTTCGCAATTTGTCGTCCTAGATGGATTCGAGAGAAGGCTGAAGGCTAAATCTAGACAAAATCGATTTTGTCACCAGATATAGACTTAGCAAATCAACAGTTTTGTTGATCCTAGAGAAAATAGAGGATGCACTCGAATTTGAAACTGATAGGTTAGTAAATGTGTTGTTAAAAGATACTTGTGCAAATAATACAGATACCAGTATAAACATTTTTTTAAAAAAAAGTACAAAGCAATCTTGAAATTCTGGTTTATTTTTTCTTTTCAATAGGAAAAACTGTATTTCTCCTATAAATCAGTTACTATGTACTTTTTGCTATTATGCAACCGTATGCTTCTGTAACGTGGTCGGGGGTGACCAGTTAGATATATGATATTCAGGGAGGATTTTCTGGTCCCTTTGAATATATTTAACCGTAGCTTTGGGAGCAGATAGTCAGGATCTTAATATTACAAATAAATGTAGATTGGTTCAGATAATTATTTAGATTTAATATACATGATAACTTACGAGTATTGGCAAAAGGAGTTCAGGCGCCTCTGATTGACGTCGTGGCCGAACTAACTGTGTCTTACATATTCGGCTTTAGTCATCGGATTTACAATATTATACATATGTGATATATGACCCAGTTAGCTCATAATGTCCACTTAGCAATATATATAATTGTAATACATATTATATATAATTACGTAACAATTGTTACACTTCCAAACCACTGAAGGTAATATTTATGGTTTTAATTCCTCAACGGCGAATAGAATAGTACACAAAGTCAGTTATGCTACAGCACTCCTACGTAGTCAATACATTCATTTTCCTTATAACCCAGAGGAAACCTATTCAGCAATAATTGTTCACCGCCTCTGGTTCTTCAGTTTCATATTCACCCCGTCAGTCTTTTTTGATTCGGTCACACTAAAATTTCGAATGACGATTTCTAAAAATACATATTTTTCAGAGTACTCGAAACTACGTTCCTGTTTCCTCTTTAAATTGTTTTGAGTATCCATATTTAACACAAATTAAAAAAATAAATAAACAAAACGGATTTCACTAAAAATTTCAATTTTCAAATAAAACGATCGCTAACCGAAATTGATAAATAAATAACAATGTCACTGTTATCATATTATCGTAGGCTACAGCTGTTTGATAGTACCATTAATTGCGGTAAGTAGAGTTAATCACGGTTACCGTAATCGTGATTTATGGAACCGCGTTAGCATGGTGAAATCCAAGTTAGATTTAATCACGAATAACTTATAATCGTGATTACTGTAACCACGATTAAAGCAAATTTGGTGAAATCGGCCATAAGTAGTATAAAAGCACCGGTCCTGGCGCACTTTTGATATTTTCGACTTAAATCTAAAACACAGATATTTTTGACTTTAATAATTTTTGATATCTTTCACTTAAATTTAAAACTTTGATAATTTCGACTTGATTTGTATAAAATAAATTTTACATTTCAAACGATAATATATAAAATACATTTTGCAATTCAAACAATAGTATATAAAATACAATTTTCATTTCAAACAATAATGTTTGAAATAAACTTTGCAATTCAATTTTAGATTCTAAACGGAGTGATGGAATCTATTGGTTTTACAATGATGTGTGTTTTTTTTTTTTTTGTGTCTGACAACACCTTTTTTGGCAGTAAAAATGCTTCGATATGCTTAAACAGCAACTTTTCTAAAAGGAAAGTGAATATAGATGGTACTTTGGCAAGTCAAAAATCCAACTTTTTCAATACTTTTTAAAAAGATTTTTAAGCCACTTATAGGCATTTGAAATATTCGATTTTTTTAAATTTTTTTTTTATAATCTATGATAAAAAAAATTTGGCTCGTAAAAAATACTTGAAAATTTAATAGAAGATTCCACAGAAGTAGTTCTTATTGTCATTCAGAAATTATTAAAATTCATTGGCACAATTTTTTTTTATAAGCGTTTGAACAGCGAATATTGACATAAAATTACATGTAAAATATAATATAATGTATAATATTCTAAACTGACAAAGATATCGGTTTTTTTTAAAATGCTTTAACTCAAAAACAAAAAACCACAACAACTTGAAATTTTCACCAAATCTTTATATTGACGTTTTCTATACATGGTTAAGTTTTCAAGTATTTTGACATATTTTGACTTATTTATAGACAATTTAAATTTTCGATTTTTCTAAATTTTTCGTTTTTAAACATCTATAAAATTTAATTGGCAGACCGAAAACTCTTGAAAATTTATGATCGGTTTACTCAAATATTTTTTATATACCCTTAAAGCTCAAATTTGTATAAAATGTGTAAAAATCACGATAATTTGCAAGTTATTTTGTAGATAAAAATTCATAGAATTTTTTCTGTTCATACTTAAAGTTCAAAATTTTAACACTAGTTTATCTATAAGCTACTCTACAAAAATCTTTAAAAAAATTTCTTCCGGACTTAGAGGAAAAAATGTTATGACTGTTTGAAATTTAAATATTTACGAAATTGCATAAAATAACGATTTATTCTCGTATGATTTTTAATATTTGTCATAATTCAAAAATTATAAGTCGCAGATTTTTGAAATTTCTACCAGCTGTTAAGATTGATATTTCTTTTATGTAATATTTTTTTCAAAATATTATATTGATTTTTAAGCCACTTATAGGCATTTGAAATATTCGATTTTTTTACATTTTATTTTTATAATCGGTGATAAAAAAAATTTGGCTCGTAAAAAAAACTTGAAAATTTAATAAAAGATTCCACAGAAGTAGTTCTTATTGTCATTCAAAAATTATTAAAATCCATAGGCACAATTTTTTTTTTATAAGCGTTTGAACAGCGAATATTGACATAAAATTACATGTAAAATATAATATAATGTATAATTCTAGACTGACAAATGATATCGGTTTTTTTAAAATGCCCTAACTCAAAAACGAAAAACCACAACAACTTGAAACTATCATTAAATCTTTATATTGATGTTTTCTATACATGGTTAAAATTTCAAAGTATTTTGACATATTTTGACTTATTTATAGACAATTTAAATTTTCGTTTCAAAATAAAATATACTTATTACAATATTTATAAATAACAATGTATTATATCCTAGACAAACATATCATCTCCGTTCAGAATCGTTTTTCGTATACAATGATATCTATCATTGCATTCAAATTTAACAAATCCATTATAATGACCTATCCTATGAAGAGTCGCACTCCACCCCCAAGTGTACAGCAGAGCGAGGCCCATCCGGTTCTTTTTTTTTTTTTTGTGTCTGTCGACACGATTTGGGGCAGTAAAAATGCTTCGATTGTCTTATGTAGCAACTTTTCTGAAAGAAAAGTGAATCTATTTGGTACTTTGGGGGGTCAAAAGTTAAAAATTTCCAATATTTTTTAAATGCGACGGGAAAAACCATAAAAAAATTCGACAAAATCAAATTTTTTATTTTACTATAACTCAAAAATTAATCGATGTAAATACTTGAAATTTTCACCAAGTGTTTAGATTAGGGTTCTCTATACACCATTAAATTTTCAAAGTATTTTGACTTTTATTAAGCTATTTATAGACAATTGAAATTTTCAATTTTTTTAAGTATTTTTTTTTTAAATAACGATAAAATTTTTTTCGCTGCCCAGAAAATCTTGAAAATTTAATACAAGGTTTCTTATAAGTTGTTCCTTAACTGATAAAAAAAAATCTAAAATCGTAAGTCACAATTTTTTTTTATAAGTGCTCAAAGTTCCAATTTATACGAAATATGTAAAAATCACGATAATTTGCAAGTTATTTTGTAGATAAAAATTCATAAAAATTTTTCTGTTTATACTTAAGGTTCAAAATTTTAACACTAGGTTATCTATAAGCTACTCTTCAAAAATCTTTAAAAAAATTTTTACCGGAATTAGAGGAAAAAATGTTATGATTGTTTGAAATTTAAATATTTACGAAATTGCATAAAATTTCGAACAGCGAATATTGACATAAAATTACATGTAAAATATAATATAATGTATAATATTCTAGACTGACAAACTATGTTGCTGTATGCATCCTTATTGAAAAATATATTTATCGTTTCAAAATAAAATATACTTTTTACAATATTTATAAATAACAATGTATTATATCCTAGACAAACATATTAACTCCGTTCAGAATCGTTATTCGTATACAATGATATCTATCATTGCATTCAAATTTAACAAATCCATTATAATAATGACCTATCCTATAAACGAGTTGCACTCCACCCCCAACTGTACAGCAGAGCGAGGCCCATCCGGTTTTTTTTAATTTTATTTAGTTTTTGTATAACATTTATGTTTATACATAAATGCATTATATTTGTCATAACGTTTTTATCGTAAAATTTTAAAATTATATTTCATTACATAGGTAACTCGAAGTTTTGATTTTATTTTGATAAATTCGAGTTAGGTATCTCGAACAATACATATTTCCAGGTGAATTTTTATCCCCCTTCAACTTTGAGTTATCGCGACTTGACTATATTAACAGATTTAACTAATTATAACTCAAATAAAAATCTTAAAACTTCTAATTTTAGATTCTGTGATGGAATCTATTTTTATTTTTATCTTTGGGAAATATTTACACTTTCACACACATAAAACTGTGGAGTTGTTTTGACCACCAAATAAGTCAATTCCGTGCACATTCGAGCGTTAGATTTCATCTAAGGATGAAGGAGTGTTAATTTGACTACGATAAGTAGTTAATAGTAAACACTTGGTTTAATTCACCTATGTTAGTTAATACAACGCCAGTTTCAGTTCTAATTTACTTCATAAAAAGTATCGGTATAACTACATCAATAATGTTATCTCAACTATTTTAAGGAGTTAAAATCAATATTATTTTTATACAACTATTGCAAAAATTATTGGGTACTAACAAGAGGTCTGAACTTCAATTAGGGTTATTTTTGAGTTCTCCTAACCTAACGCCTACCCTACTGAGCTTCTATCCAACTTAATATTAAGTTGTGGAAACACAGTTATCTAAATAAAGTCATATCTACTATTTACCTGTGTAATTATAATATATTGTAAAAAAAATTGTTGTTGGTAATTAACTAATGAACATAGGTAGATATTTGATTACATTTTGGGGGGTTTAACATGTTTGTCTGATCCATGTAAACATATATTTTGAATATGTGTCCAATATTCACCTATGCTAATGAGGTAAAATAAAACGATTACGAATTGCCTCTCAATATATAATAGGTACCTTAAATTGTATCGTTCGCAACACGAATAGTTAAGATATACATGATACGAAACGAACGTGTGATGAAACTATAATAAAACAATAATCACTGTAGGTAGGTATACAGTATACTGAGACAATAAGTGAAAAACTGAAAGACGAACAACGAGAACAAAAATACCGGGAATATCAAAAATATTAACAAAAGAAAAACACAAATTAATAATGTTATATAATTATAATATAAACAAGAACACAGCACATATGAAATATCAATAATAGATTTTTAATTATTACCATATCAACTAGGCTAGTCACAACAACGTGCATCGATATTTATTTTAACAGTAAAAATAATTCAGAATAACTCATTAACTTGTAGTTTTTTTAATCCTCCAGACATGTTAAATTAAATAACCTGGATTCTCAAAATAACAATTTTTACGAGTTATTTCAATACCTTTAAATACTTGAAATATTATATTTAGATCAACGATCTATTGCAGTTGATTTAACCTACAAATGCAGTTTACTTCAATTATAATGATTGACAACATAGTATGTAGTTAAAACACTGTCCCATTTCTATGTGTGCATATTTATATATAAGTATTAAAGCACTTTTTATATAAACTTATCTAATAGTAGTCAATCATTCATTGAACAAAATGAG
The DNA here is from genome assembly GCA_034509805.1 of Sipha maydis. Lineage (NCBI taxonomy): Eukaryota > Metazoa > Arthropoda > Insecta > Hemiptera > Aphididae > Sipha > Sipha maydis. The sequence goes on along the minus strand of JASXSY010001952.1, from coordinate 269,648 downwards.
AATTCAACTTTAGAGAAAAAATATATTTGCATATTTATGATTTAACCAATTATTAATATAGTACTTATTATTTATCACAGTGTTCTTTATTTTTATTTATTTAAATAATTTATTTTTTGTAATTAATTTTCTTTGTAATTTATCTATTATTTAATTAATAGAATATTAAATCAAAAAAAATTATAGTATAATATAAATGGACTTAATTAAATGTAATTATACTAAAATTTTAAAACTAGTAGATTTATTTTTATTTTAGAAAATATTTACACTTACATAATTATATATAAGTATCTAAGTACTTTTTTATATAATTATATCTAATACATATTGTTTTTGGGCATTTGCAACATCAAGTGTTGGTTACATAAATTTAAATTTAAAATAACTAAATGAAACATTAATAAATAATAAGATATTATAAATTACAATTACAATAAAAATTATAGCACAATTTTTTTTCTTTCTTTTTTTGTATTATTATAAGTTAGAATATTTAATTAAAAATATATTGGTACACTATTTACTATTAAACTTAATTATAATTGTTAAAACAAGTTATCTAATGTTTATTGAAAAAAGTGTTTACACTTACATATTCATATATAAGTATAGAAGTACTTTTTTATATGAATATATCTAATAAATGATTTTTGAACAGAATTGAACATTTTAATTAAACTAAAAAAGTAAGAAAAAATGTATATTTAAATATTAATGCATATAACGATTTATAATTAGGATAGAAATTATATAAAATTATAAAATTAGTTAAAACTAAAAATATAAATTAGAATATTGAATTTAAAAAAACGTTAGTAGAACTTATATTAATATGCTTAACTAAATATAATTATAGTAAATTCTTAAAACTAGTAGATTTATATTTATTTAAAAAAATATTTACACCTACATATTTATATATAAGTAATAAAATACTTTTTTATATAAATATATCTAATAACTTTATTGTTTGTCACCTGAGTTGAAGAGTTTACTTCAATTAAAAAAATTAATTAAATTATAAATTTACATATTCATAGATATAATGAATAAGAATTATAATATAAATTATAATATCAAATTTATAAAAGTTAAAAGGAATTATATTAATGGATTTTATTAAATGTAATTATATTAAAATCTTAAATTAATATTTTTATTTTTAATTTATAAAATATTTACACTTACATATTTATATATAAGTATCAAGGTACTTTTTTATATAAATATATCTAATACATATTCTTTATTCATCGAATGCATCACCAAATGTTCAGCATTTAAATTTAAACTAAAAATCACTAAATTAAATATTTAGAATTATTTAGAATTATTACACAGTCTTTTATTTATTTTAATTTTTTTTTATTATTATAAGTTATGAAATTAAATTTAAAATATATTAGTTGTATATTAACTAAAAAAACCTAATTATTATTGTTAAAATAATAATCATATACTAATTGAAGAAAATATTTATATTTACATATTCATATATAAATATCGAAGTATTTTTTATTTGAATATATCTAATAAATCCTTTTTTGAACTGAATTGAAAATTTTACTTCAATTAAAAATTAAAATTCAATTGTATATTAACTTATTAATAGATGTAATAAATTAGAATTACAATAGAAATTATCTAATACCATAAAATTAGTAAAAATTTAAATTAAAAATATAGTTTATAGTATTGTATTTAAAATATATCAATGAACTTAATGAAATGTTATTATACTAAAATTTTAAAATTAATATATTTATTTTTATTTTAGAAAATATTTACACATAAGTATCATAGTACTTTTTTATATAAATATTTTTAATATATGTTTTTGTTTCATTGAGTTACGCTAATTATTGGGAACTAATATTTAATAATATTAGTTACTAGGTAATATATTTAAGTATAAATAATTTATAATTATGATAGAAATTATATCTAGCCTTTTTTTTTTTATAAGTTAGTACTTAATAGTTAGAATAATTAATTTAAAAAATGTTAATGAGATATATATATATATATAATAGAAGGTAATAATAATTTTTCTACAAATCTGAAAACTAGTTATTCCGTATTTATGTTCTAGAAAATATTTACTCTTACATATTCATATATAAATATCCAAATATTTTTTTTGTATAAATATATCTATGTATATTTAGCTGACCTTAGTTTACCTAAAAAATATAACGTAAATTTAAACAACTAAAATATTATCATGTATGCATATATATATATATATATATATATATATATATATATATATATATATATATATATATATATATATATATATACATAATAGAGTATAACAAGCTATACATATAATACTATCCATAGTTACTAATTTACCAGAGTGATATGGTAATCAATATTAATAAACCAACGATAGTTGGGTCCCTGACGGTTCTAAAGCCGATGTTGGTTTGTGTCGGTGGCGACATCGGTGGTCTTCTAGTTTGATGTTGTCGCGGCGTATGTAAGGCTCCTATGAAAAGCAAATATAGTGCGATTACAAAATAAGTTGATAACTTAACAGTCTTAATGTTAGTCTTAACAGCATCAGAATAAGCTTTTACATTTTCCATTTTCGTGGACAATACTTGTCGAAGATTAATTCGACGGGTTTTAGTTACAATGATTTAACGAAAATTCAACGCTAAATCAAAATACATTTTAAAACTTGTTTGGAAACAAAATGTAATTTGGCTAAATGTCATTGCGCAGTTATACGTTTTATTAGTTACCACAGTGCAATATCTTCACATAAAACACTGTTATTTGAGGAAGAAACCTACTCCGGAGGTAGGAATTGTAGAAAAATAATAAATTTTTACGATTTCTATTGAGTTGCCGCGGTAATTTGGATGACATCCAAGTTTCATCAAATTAATCATCATAACTCAATATTTTCTCATTCTTTTAGATTCGATTGGTTGCTCGTTGAACTCCCAAATTTATTTCGTGATATCAACGTTGTCTAGATAACCTATAAACTCACTCAAGTGCTGATTTTTTTTTTTTTTTAAGTGTGACTTTTAAGCATTAACTGTTTTACATTTCTGGACTACCATTTGATTTGTCCTTTGGGGACGTCCAATTTTTCAAAATAATTGGAATTTAAAGCTATGTACATAATTTAATATCAAAAAGTGAAATAAACTTCTAGAAAATATAACTTTTCTTTCTATTAGACTCTCGTGGTTTTTTTCACAGGAAAAAAACAAAAAATTAGTTTAATTAGTTTAAAATAAGTTTCATTGGTTAGAATTGTATCTAGTTATTTTCTTAGAAATTAATTATCGATCTAAAATTGATAAAATTTCTCAAACTATTCATTTACTTCTAATATTTACATCTACATTTTAATTTTTCTTTGTCTAACACATAATTTTACAAAAATATCAAGTTCAAATTTTAACTTTTAAAGCATGTTTATTATATTAGTATTCTCTATTCTATTCAGCATATTTATTTTTATTTTTATATTTTTTTTTATGTTAAAGAATATTTATTATATAAGTATTTTCTATTTAGTTGACAGCACGATTACGAATATCGCTTGTGATACTTTGCTTTGGTTCTTGCTTTATCTAATGTGTCAACTTCGTAACAACGGTACGCAGGGATTAGTTTTCATAGCAATCATATACTGTTATTATAAAAAGGAATTAACACACTAAGTGGCAATTTAATTTCATAATGTACAGAATTTGAAATCGATATTTTATTTTTTATAATTCTGCATAAGTAATTCGCCACTTTAAGATTTAATGATGCATATTTTACTATTATGTAATGATGTAATGTACATTGTATTACTACGATAACTAATTAAAATAATTAAAATAATTTATAGCTATTATAGTTTTCTCTTTTCGATGTTTGCAATCATGTAAACTCTACTTAAAAAATGAACTGCGCATGAAATAAAGGTATTTCATTAATGTGTTTTCAACTTGAACATTGTAATATAATGATATGTTTTCTAGAGAGCATATTTTAGGTTTCTAGGTAATTTTGTAGTGCATATTTGAGTGTTTTTAGTGCTATGAAATCCGAGCCATAGTGATGTGCAATTAGTAACATTTTCGTTTACCATTTCCACCCGTGTGTCTGCCAGTGACAATCGGAGTCATCGTGGTCGGGTTTTGTCCAGACATGGGCACGGGTGGCGAGGCGTACCATTTTCTTTCGCCATTCTCGGGGTTAATTTGTTGCGGCTTGAGTGGAAACCAAGACTTTCCTCCCGCCGACATGGTACCTAAGAAAAAAATTTGCGAAATGATAACGCACGCGGATCGACTGAAGCGAAACCCAACGGATTATAAAAAATAAAAAATAGAAATCATCGTTCCCAGACCGTAATTTTAAATCGGTGAACTCGATTTGTATTTTGCCGCGATAGTTACACGTGTAAAGCTAGACGGATTGATTTAAACGGTCACCACGTTTCAGTACAATTTTCGATATTTTTCAATGATAAAAAAGAAGCCCGAAGAAAAATATTTTGTCACATTAGAATTTTGTACTACGTCGTTTGTCGAAATTTAAGGGATTTCATAAATATATGCCAAATATTGCGAATGGTACTACTTGTATCCATTCATCAAAAGTTTAGTGACAAAAAAACCACGCACTAACGATTGTTTGTCAACCATGAGACTTAGTAAAACTTATATAATGCTGCCATTACATCTTCCAACGCAAAAAAAATTATAATTTGATGTTCGTAAAAAAACAGTTTAAAAAAATAATTAACTCGACTAATTCCCAATTTCTATGATTTTGCGCAATTAGAATAATTCGATAATATTTCTTATGTTAAGTGGCATGACACAACTGCAAATGCTACATAACGTTATTAGATATTGATGGGGTTCGTACATTTACAATAAATACTACGTTGAAAAAACTTATATTCATAAAGTATATTTATAAATTGCCGGAATAGAGGTCCAAGTTTTTTTCAAAATCTGTACTCAATAATCGTTACCGAATAGACGCATTATTTCTAGACATTTTAAGGCGTCGACATACAGACCCTGTGTTAATATTACCACTATATCATCTCTACATTACCTTGGTTGTTGATTTTGGTTCCGACGAGTTTCATGCCATCCACATAAGGGTCGGCCAGCCGACTGCAATGAGTTCCTTTTCCGGCTTCGGTTAGTAACAGCGTGGTGGCCCTGGGATCCTGTCCAGGTTGGTTCGGTATAGAAGTGACAACGTAACACTCGTATTCTGGCATTCCATCAGAGTTCGGTCGGTCCAAACGTTGCACGTACATGTATGTGAGCTTAGAGTGCGTTGCGTCATCACTTGCACCGATCTGTCGGTCTTCGGACCACTGTCCGAGACACTTGTACTCCCGTTCTGTGAGGGACGGAAAAAACAATTAGATTACAAAATATTACAAATTGATCGGAGCACCGTTCGGTGCGATTGCCACGCATACAAGATGTCACTTAGATTAAATGGTGCAACCGGAAGTGATGTCAAGGGTAAAGTCAGCGGAAGCGAAACGAGCAAAAAGTCATGCTCTCGAGTGCGCACTAATATTATAAAAAGTGTTGTACATCGTTATTCAACCGTACACGGAACACGTTGCAGTGAGATTGATCGTATCGATACACGATTATACAGAATTATATAGACTATAATTAAATTATAACTTCTTAATAATCGTATATCAATATTACAGTTCTGGGCTGTTTGGCGGTCAACAAAATAATTAACACAACTTTTGTTGAGGCGTTCAACTTTTCGCTCGTTTCACGTGTACATGCTACGTTTTTTGACGTGCCATTACGGTATACGTTCAATTTTAATAGGTTGTATTTTTCATTGGATATTTTTCATTCGTAGCATACCTACAGATACATTCACGGTTCATGTAGTGACGAGCTCATAGCCAAATTTCGACTACTTTTGCCCCCAAAACTTGTAAGCCCTAATTATTATTATTATTATAAACATGATAGGTGGGTAGTGGTAGTGATAGTAGTGGTGGTGGTGGTGGTGATAGCGACGCACCGTGTTCGCCGTCATAATGACGCGAGAAAACATTCGTTGACGGATATAGTGCGTGTGCGTTTTGCGTATGTGCCGATCGTAGTAGTGTACCTTGATAATGTCGGCTGTCGGATTTGGATTGCAAGCGATTCGGCTGAAAAATAGGTGCGGTCGACGGTGTCGGCTGGTAATAGTGGTCGGTAGGTTTTTGCGGTCGACGCGAGTACAGTGGAAACGATGACGGCGACGGCAGCGGCCCGGATACGGTAACGATGGTTTGATCAGCGTTCAGTGGTGGTAACGGCACGGGCCGCAACGACAATATGCCTCCCGCACCGACCCGGCTGTTTTGTTGCTGTTGCTGCTGCTGCCGGTACCACCAATGCTGTTGAGCCGCCGTTGTCCAGCCGCCGTCGTTACTATTACTGTTCGTGGTGTTCAACAGCAGCAATGGCGTGTCACTGCCGCTGCCACTACTCACATACATTGGACGGTCTCCGTGCACGTTCCAACCGCCACCCATGTACGGTTGCTGCGACGACGCGTTCCGCCAACTTCCGCCAGCTCCAAACATCATTGGCGTCGTCTGTTGCTGGTTATACAGTTGGTTATGGTAGTTTTGCTGTTGCTGTCTATAATAATGGTTGTCCGTTCTGCGACCATCGCTGATCACCGTCGGCTGTTGATGGCCACCGTTGTTGTTGTTATTGTAACCGTGTCGTGGTGGTGGCGACGAATACCACTGTGACTGTTGTTGCGGTGGTGGCGACGAATACCACTGTGACTGTTGTTGTGGCGGTGGCGTTGGCTGCCACTGCGGCTGTCGTGGCCACTGTGGCTGTGGCTGTGATGGCCACTGGGGTAGTTGTTGTTGTTGTCGTTGACGGTAGTAGTAATTAAAATCCGTACTGTTGCTGACAGGCGGAGGTAGGGGATAATACTGTTGTCGTCCCCGGTTGTAATAACCGTCGTTGTTGTTTGGCTGTGATTGCCACTGTTGACGGTGTTGTTGTTGGTCGTCGGTGGTTGGTTGGTAAACCCAAGCAGTAGTGCTGATAATGGTTGTAGCGGTAGAAGTAGTAGAGCTTGTCAACGGCGAAGGAGGTATGAACGGTGGCGTCTGTTGGTGGTCCTGCGATGGTGGCACCACTGTTCCCGTTGTGCTTCCAGTGGTGGTGACCGTCGAGTTGGAATCCGTACTGCGACTGTCAGCGATCGTCCGGGGGGATGTAAAAGTTATGCCCGAGGTGGTCGTCGTACGAGGCACGGTTGTCGTCATCACAGTCGTTGGTAGACCACTTTTTGTCGCAGATGTGGTTACGGTCGAACGGTCGGTCGACGTTAATGGTGCAGTAGAAACAGTGGAAACAGTGGTGGTCACTGACCACGGTGTAGACGTGGTGGACGTAGGCGGTCGGTCGTCGTGGGTCGACGAAACGCTCGATGTTTCTTCGGACACCAGTTGTGCGCTCTTCGTTTGCCGTTTGGTCCGACGCCAAATTCCGCCCCGGTTGCCAGTGTATCCTCGACCCGCTGCTAACCATGTCGCATAGTGTTAAGGATATTGGACGTGTCACGTACATTTGATTAGAAACTCTTGTCACGTTCAGTTATCGGCTTACAGGTGTATTTGGGAAAAATCGTAAATAAATAAAGTACGCTTTGATTGAACTATGTAACGTATACGCATTTACTGTAATGGGTTTTATCTAATCATAACGAAGTCGTTCGCGGTACAGTCAATGTTCACGTTCATTTGATTTTACACGAGAAAGAAAAAAAAATTCTAGTGATGTAGCGCTCAAGACTTAATAGTTTTAAAACAATTCAATTTTTTTACTCGTTTCCGTCCGGATCTATAATGACGTATGAATGTACAACTATACTTCCTGGGGGCCATAGTAAAAGCAGATAAAATGAAATACGTGGTATTGCAGAGAATTTTTGAGGTAGCATAATATTACGAGGTCGTGTACCTGGGAGTGATCTTTCTAATGCACCGTCAATGGCATTTATATGATATAATCATACCTATGAATGTATGTAAACCATTGTAACCCATTAATGACACCGTCTGATTAACGCATTTGAAACCCATAGGCATAATAAAAAATGTAGAATTTTACGTTGATAAGGATTAATTATTATTATTATTTTTATTTTTCTTAAATATCATATTTGATGAATATACGATGTATATTTACGACGAAAGTTGTATTTTAAAGAAAAAATAAATGGTTACATTAAAAATCTAAAGTCCTCTAACAACGGAGGCGATAGGCAGTAATAGTAGACCCTGATCGATGGTGCGCGAATCAACTGAAAATGAGAACTACAAAATGTTGGACGAATCGAAATGTTGTTTATTTATTTTTGATGCTTTTCACCGTGTACGCAGCCTGTAAGTGTAAGCACGATTCCAGACAACGGCACGATCTACGACACAGTTGTACGAACCAAAAATAACGGCACGCAGCGAGCAGGGCACCGGTGACGAACTAACGGCGATGGAGAAATCGGTGTGAGAAATGAAGGACGAACAGCGGACTCGTGACGCTCGGTTGTATGGCAGTACTCCCGATTTTGGTGCTCATATCGGTAACCGGTGATGCTATTGGCGCGGTGATCCGGGTTTTCCGTTTTTTGTCACGGTAAATGGTCAATGCGTCGCGCGTATTAATAGAGCATTGCGCTGTGGCTCGTATTGGGACGTGTGGCGCAACGTATATGACCATGCACGGTTGTTTATTGTAGGTGTCTAGCATGTTGTTCGGGAATGAGGTCGGAGGGTGTGAATGCTATGATTTCATTATTTTTGAGCGCACCCGATTCATTGCGAGGTCTTTGAATAAAACGTAATTAGACAAAGACGATAACTTGAACGGGCTACTGCGTTATGTTTTTACGATTTATCTTCCTTTTTTATCGGTTTTTAAATATATTTAATATTTTTAATGTTTTTAATATTTTATATGTCCTTCACATTTTATTTTATTTTTTAGTCTATCACTCGCACAATATGTACGTGTTCGTGTGTTCGCGCGCAGTGTGCGTTTCGCATTGACGGTGCACGGCGTGACGGCCGATCCCAAGTTTGGAAGTTAGGCTTACGTTAGGGTTCAGTTAATCTTACTTTCCGAATTACCAAGTTAGGCTTATGTTAGGACTGGGTGACGTCCGACCAGCCTGCGCCGTTAGTAGCGCGTGCTTTGTGTGCGGTTTTTTCACCGGTGTGAGTTAGCCGTTGTTTTTTTATATTTATTTGATATTTTATGATACCACCTTATTATATTAGCACCTTAGAAAATGTAGTTATTTGTGTACAATGAATGAATTATAGCGCATGATAAATAATTTTGATATTTGGTCCAATCCCGGACCCGTATTGAGTGACAACGATGCGAGTGCGTGACGGCCGCCGTCCCAACGGACCGTAATGTTCGTTCTTTGCACGGCCTTGGCGACGACGTGCCCCATCGTCTGCACAATTTGTTGTTTTGGTCGCAGTCGTTGTCCCACATTTATGTTCCCCCCAACTCTCGCTACTCAATAATATAAATATCTTAGCAAGTTATAGGTGCATCGACAAGGACATGAAGACGCTCACTACACCGCTACGGCCGTGTACGTCCAGTTCAGCGCGACATGCGAACTAGGCAAGTCAATGTTAATCATACGTTTTTCCTATGGCCGCGATTTTTTTTCGACTTTTATCGCTCACTTTTTTGCTACGCATCTGAATTGAAATTGCTTCGGGGTACAGAATGGGAGACAATGGACACGGTACAACGTTACAGCACACACGAGTACAATCATCTGATGTACACGAACACATTCGTCCCCCGTCAAAGTTAAGTGATGAGGATTACGAAATTTTTTCGACCCACGAGAATATTGTCGAAATCGACACGAAATTTCATCGATTCGATTAAACCTGCTGGAAATCATTATTTTTCCTACGCGTTATACAATTTAAACTTACTGCTTGCAAAACGTTTTCCGAAACTCTAAGCTTTTACATATGACCCTTATAGTATCAGGAATAATTAAAATAATCGATACTTTAGATACGTAGGGGGCTATAAACGATTTTTGAATTTGTTTTTCACCTTTTCCGATCTCATGATATTAATAATCTATGCAGGATAGAATTCATAACATTTCCTATTCGAACATTTTCTCACTAAATGTTTTATAATCGACAACTACAACATTGGTAATAACTTGAAAATCAATACTTAAAAATCAATTTCGATGTGATAACGACGATGACAAATTTCTAGATATAAAAGTTACATAAATATTATTTATATGCTGACCTTCGTTAGTGACTTGGCTGTTCATTGGCTGCGACGAAATTCCAGTCAAAGATGTTGGATCGATGCATTCGGACACGGTGTACTTCATCCGATCGGACAATCCTTCTCGGCCAGACGCGACGTCATCTACTGATGAAATCAACCTGACGCAGTAGGCTGGCGACGGCTCGTTGGAAGCTCCTGCAGCGGATACAGTAACGTCATCAACAGCGATAGGAGCAGCTGGCGAAGGCGGTAATTTTCCATAGTACACGGTTCCAGGGAGTACAGGGCACGAGACCAGTACGCGATCGCTAACATTGTTACCTGTGGATTTCCAGACAAACAATCACATTAGGAGATATTGAACGATTTTTATTTTTAGGTAAGTAGCACTAATTGATTTTAATTTTAAAGTACTATAAGTAGATACCTGAGCGTTCTCACAAGAGGGAGATGTGAAGATAATCATATCCAAGGAAGATATGAAGGACGGATTCCCCATGGCCTTTTTTTAAATTCTGAACGGAGTGATGGAATCTATTGGTTTTACAATGATGTGTGTTTTTTTTTTATTTTATTTTTTTTATTTTTGTGTCTGACAACACCTTTTTTGGCGGTAAAAATGCTTTTGAACAGCGAATATTGACATAAAATTACATGTAAAATATAAAATAATGTATAATATTCTAGACTGACAAACTATGTCACTGTATGCAACTGCCAATCCATCCTAATTAAAAAATATATTTATCGTTTCAAAATAAAATATACTTATTACAATATTTATAAATAACAATGTATTATATCCTAGACAAACATATCATCTCCGTTCAGAATCGTTTTTCGTATACAATGATATCTCTCGTTGCATTCAAATTTAACAAATCCATTGTAATGACCTATCCTATGAAGAGTCGCACTTCACCCCCAAGTGTACAGCAGAGCGAGGCCAATCCGGTTTTTTTTTTTTTTTTGTATATATGGATTTTATTTTCATGTTCGACTGATATTTAGTTATAATCGATAAATATTTTTTAACTCGTTATCATTTTCCACACAATTGGTATACAGATTACATACCACGATTACATATCGATATTAATATCTTTATCGCTGTTCTTGTTCTATAATTGGCTGAGTTTATTGTATTGATATAAATAATAAATTAGTCTTATGTTACCACCATTTGATTTTTTGTATAAGAAAAGAATGTGGAGACTTAGCTCTCACAGCTTAGTTTTTAATAAATTTTTAAACCCCGCTTCTCAATTAAAAAATTCTGAGAATACCTTTGAGTAGATACATTTAACAATAAACCACTTGTTTAGCCATATAGAGTATGTTGATAACTACAAGAGGTTTCTATATTTTCTATACCCTTCCATCAACAAAATAACCAATAATTTTTCTATGTTCGGGTAAAACGGAAAAGAGTACAAAAACACTAATTTTGAAAAAACTAAAAATTTTGAAAAAACTAAAAAAGCTGTAGACGATATTCTAAAATTAAAACTATTGAACAACACTTTTGATATATGTTCATCAGTTGATTCTGAAAACATGGATTTTGTTGAAAATTAAAATGTTTTATTAACTTCAAACTCATAATAAGTCCCGTAAGTAACTTATTATTTTTGAGTAGTATTTATTTAGACTTATTCCTTTTTACACATACAGTTTTAATATTGGACAGTATTTAATTTGACTTGATCTCTGTTTTACATAACTAACTTATTCCTTTGAGTAACACTTTTTGTCCTACACCTTTTACTCAATATATTATTATTATAAATACGTTATACAAAGAATTCATAGCAATTGAATGTGATAAAACTTGATAGTAACATTTTGAGTTATTCCTATTTGTACAGCGGCTTATAACTTATTAAATTTTTTTTCATCTTTAAAATAAAAAAATGTAATTTAAAATGATCTACAAGAACAAGTGATAAAAATTAATCATTCAAATAAGTTTACTCTCTCTTACTTGGGCACCGTATAATTTAACTATTTTATTATGTGTTATTAATTTGATATACGTATGCAATGGCTCTTATATTCACTGAATAATTTTTTAGAAATAAATAATAGGTAGTTATAATGTAAGTCATGAATTGATATGTATGATTGTTAATAATAATGTTAATCATCAGTGGCGATCGCTCCCCCCCCCCTTCTAAAATTATAATTTATTACTAATTTATAAGTTAAATATTAAATTTCAAATTTATATTATAGTATTATATTGTCAAAAATAAAAATTGTGTTTCCTATATTTACACTAATAAATACTATGAAAGCATTATCAGATAATGGGATTTTCAAAATAAATCATTCAACGCTGTAGCTTCTGAGAATCGATAACCATTAACAATTATTGTTGCTGGAACACGCGAACAGACAGCAGCGCAAGCGATGCTTGGTCGATGTTATAAGTCGCCCGTCATTACTATGATCGGAATACAAAATTCAAGAAGGGGGAACACAATAATAATACTGCCGCCGGAGCGATGATTTTAATCGCCTGATACGGATTCTGAACTTGCGTGCGTTTATTATTTACCTTGTGCGGTCGTAATAACACTCGTAACTCGTAATAATTATTATTTAAATTTGGTATTTGTTCACTTTTTAATCATGAATTCACCCACATATAAAAATTCTGTTATTAATTTAATTTCGAACCAATTTTCGTCATATACTTGACATATGAACAAAAAATTGAAATCAAACAGCTTGGCAGACCTACACCTGATTTAAAAGGATTGATCAATAAAGCGAAAAAAGGTAAAAATGAATATATTCAGCACTTTAATACGGATTATTATGCAAAACACAAGTGGCTATGTGGTTGTGATATAAAACTAGCTGTTTATTGCTTTCCGTGTTTATGTTTTGGTGGTGACATTTCTTGGACTAAAACAGGTACAACACATTTGGGTCATTTATTTGAAAAAATTAAAAAATACGAGAATTCTTTTAAACACTTACAAAATGAAGCTAGTCTTAAAGTACTCGGTATCATCAATATTTTCGATAAAATTGACTCCGGCTATAAAATTAGAATTCAACGCCATAATGAAGAAATAGATAAAAATCGTTATTTATTAGAAAAAATTTTAAACTGTATAAAATTTTGTGGACAACATAATTTACCATTAAGAGGTCACAATGAAAAAATTAACTCTAATAATAAAGGTATTTTTCTCGGTGTTATTGAGTTATGTAAAGACTTAGATGTAAGTTTGCGTAGTCATTTTGAAAATTCAAAAGTGTTTAAAGGGACATCTAAAACAATACAGAATGATTTGTTAGATTGTATACTACTTGTAGCCAGAAATAAAATTTTATTAGAAATAGAAAATGCACAATTTGTCTCTATAATCGTCGATGAGACTACTGACATTTCTAATATGTATCAGTTAGTTATTGTATTTCGCTATGAAATTAATGGTCAACCGGTAGAACGTTTTTGGGGGTTTTTTAATCCCGATGGACACAACGCAGAATCATTAACATCAACAATATTATCTGAAATAAATCCTATTTTAAAAAATACTCTGAATAAACTAATAGCACAGTCGTATGATGGCGCGGCAGTCATGAGTGGACAAAAGAGTGGAGTTAATGTTAGGGTTAAGGAACTATACCCATATGCGTATTCACATTCATTGCTATGCACACCAGTTAAACTTAATTATGACACAATCAGTATCTCAAAATGAAGAAGTTCGGATATTTTTTTCAAATTTATCAGAAATACCGGTATTTTTTTCAAATTCACCGCAAAGAGTAGCTGTATTAGATAAATTAGTTGGTGTTAGATTACCACGGGCAGTACAAACTCGATGGAATTTCAATATACGTACGGTTAACATTGTTTATGAGTATAGAAATAAAATAATGGAGTGCATGGACAAAATAATAGAATCTTCCCAACAAACTTTGACTATTAATCAAGCAGGGTCAATAAAACGTTTATTAAGTGATTCAATATTTGTATTCTGGTTATCAATTTTTCATAAAATAATGCCACATGTAGACTGTTTATATAATAATGTTCAAGCCGTTAATACTGACCCGGTACAAATAAATAGTTCAGTCGAAAAATTTAAAAACGAAATATCTAAAATAAGAAATAATGTAACTGATATTATTGAAAATGCTTCAAATATGCCTAATATAAATATAAAAAAATCACGTTTGGAATCACATGAAACCATGAATATATCACGAAAAATGCAGTGCTTGAGGTCTATGATACAATAATTGTCAAAGCTAAAGATCGTTTAGAATTTACTAAACACTTAACCGCCGCTACTTATTTAAAGCTGAAAAATATTTAGAATATTCCAAAACATTTCCATTTCAATATTTTCAATGTACAACTGAATGCTACACATTTTTTGATACCGAGAGGTTGAAGACTGAACTTGAAGTTATGTATTCTCGAGATAACTTCCGAAATTTGAATGGCGTAATTCCAACGCTAAAATATATAACAACAAATGATATGAATGAAACTTTTCGAGAAGTCCTAACCCTGTTAAAAATACTAATTACAATTCCTATGACATCTTCCGAAGCGGAAAGATGTTTTTCGACGCTGAAACGTATAAAAACATGTTTACGAAGCACAATGGGAGAAGAAAGGTTAAACGCTATAACAATGATAAATATTGAAAATGAAATGATTTCAAATGACATTAATTTTTATAAAAAAGTGATAGATATATTTAGTGAAACAAAAGATAGACGTTTAGATTTTAAGTAAAAAGTTTTATACATTTTTTTTTTTTTGTAATTTTGTAATTTTCAGTTTGTATTTTTAATTGTATTTAAAAAAGTGTTGACAATTTAAAATATATTTAATTATTTATATGTATAGGTATTAATAAATGGATTTAATTAAATAACTATTGTTAATATTATTTGTGTAAACTTTCCATAACCAAGCAATTTTATATCGCCACTCCACTTTCAAAGTACACGAGCCGCCACTGTTAATCATCATCGCACAGGTCTAATTTTTAGGAAAATGATATCCTATTCGGGTTTATATGTATATACGATGCGCCATAATATTCTATAATTTTTCTGTAAATCAATTATTCGGCAGGCCCGGTTAGGGGTAGGCGACGTAGACTCACGCCTGGGGTGGCATTTTTCCGGGACAATTTTTATGTATAAAAAAAAATTTTTAAAGTAATATTTACTTATAAGGGGCAGCAAAACTAAATTTTGCCTATGTTTGTTTAAATACTTGAGCCGAGCCTGCTATTCAGTGTATACAATAACTACTTACGGTTTACGACGGTTTATCATTTTTCATCTGGAGTATAATAAATGGATATTGGCAAATTAAAAGCGGTAATGTAATCAAATATTTCTAAAAAATATTTATTTGAAAAGTTGAGAATAAAATTCGAAATTTTCACATTAGAGAGATATTGCTGAGTATGGGCCATCCACTGGTCGTGCCCAAAATGAGTATTCCAAACTTTCACGTTGAAAATGAATTGTGCTTACAAGTTCCGAGTTAAATATAGATACAGACCTAATATTTGATAAAACTAACCTTGATATAAAGCCCGATTGATTATAATTAAATAAAAATCAATTTAAGATATTGATTTCTTAATCGATTGTTACTTTATTTTAAAACCTAGTTCAAAAGTTATTTGATATACTAGATTTGAAAACATGCTTTATAAGTAAAGAATGTTACTATTGATTTAAAAATATAAGTCATGTATTACACAAATACTTACATTATAATTTTTACACACAGTGCAATCAACAAGATCTGGTAGACAAGGTTTTTTTTATTTTTGAAAGGATTACACATAAAATATAAAAAAATTCACATCAAAGTTCTAATGACTCTAAGAACGTGAGCATTTTTTAATTTTTCTATAGTAAAGATATTACCTTATGTATTACCTGCACTCGTATATAATTTAATATTGTACCATAATACTTATTCCGTGTATTAATTATTAAAATTAAATAAATTCCAAAAATAAATTATTAGATATATTACCATAACTTTTTATTTTTCCATGCAGGTCTTGTTATTCAGTTAAAGAATTTTTACACTGGGATATTCCATAATCAATGACATGTTTTTATATCTTATTAATAACTTTGTTAATAAGAATTGTGTATTATGTAAGATATTTAAGACGTGGCTTTTTTGTTTTAAATATTAAAAAGCGGTTGACAGATGCGCATACACTGATGACTTACGACGAAGAGTATTAAAATGAGTTGCATTCACGTGTTATAAAACTAAAATCTGTATGAGTAAAGATTATTTTTAACCAAAGGCAATTTTATTTGGAAGGTTCCCGAATGAAAATAAATATAGTGTACTATGTTAAATGTCGTTAGGTTAAACCTTTATATTTTTATTTTATATTTCCTATCCAATAATTATTAAGTATAGATTGTGGATTGACAAGAAGACTAAGATTATGTAATATTTTTAATATAGAATAATTTACATCATTACAGCATAGACCGTAAGCATTGTGTAATTCCACTTCTAAGTAATAAAAACTTAAAAGAAAAATTTTAAAAATAAGATAATTATATATTATTAACCTTATCTAATTGAATTAGTTCATTTATTTCTAAATTATGAAAATGAAGTATATCTTTTGTTATATTATTATTTTATAACATAATTTAAAAAAAATACTTATACATTTTAAAAGTAAATATTGTTACGGCTACTTAGTCACGTTACAGTATCAAAATGTAGATGACCAATATAATATCTATGTATTATTTTTATTTATGAACAATATATCTTTATCATATGTTCATGGTGGCTTATAAGTAAAACAATGATGTAATAACGCATAAAAGTAGAATTTTAAGTAAATATACAAAAATTATGTTACATATAAAAAATGATTATCAACCCGTGTTAGGTTAAATTATTTTGATTTCATATTAACTGCACTTAGATTTCAAAAAAGTACTATCTTAGGTACCTACATATTTTATCAGATTCAAGTTGTTAATCGACACTGTCTTTATACATATTCATACTAAATTAAAATTAGACTGTTACTTATTATAAACTGAAGTACATTTATATTATGTAGATTAAGAAATCCAAAAGAAAAACCACCAACAAGACATAATAGTTGATAATTATAAAATAAAATAGATTTTTTATTTTTTTTTTTTTAATTTATTATACATTTCTAACTAATAAGTAATTTTTAATGTAGGCGATTATTTCACTAAGCTGTTTGTTCAGTGAACTTTTTGGAGAAATGTTAAAGGAGACGCTTTTTAAACGCTGTAAGAGGTATGGGAACTGAGTAACTTTGCGTTCCCCTTAATTAAAGTCCTGCACTTGTATCTTATTTTAAGAAATAGGTGAAAAATACGACATTTAGTTTAGAACTAAACGCCAAAAACAACATCAGTTTTATGAATATAATAATATATTAAGTGCTCAAATAAACTCAACCACTCGAGACGACAATTAGTGATACAATTACTCACGAGTTTCGGTGATCCAACGCTGTCGATGAGGACGAGGACTTAGGTGACTTTTTACGTCACTATTGGAGGCAACAGTCTTGTTTACCGCACATAGGTCCCGTGCAAAGCTCAGTAATGGCTGATCGGGGTTTGGCACATTCTTGGCTGAAAATCATAAAAGAACATTTATTATTTGATACTAAAATATTATTATTAATTTTCTTAAATCATTAATACATAAAACACAACTTACCAATGAGTACGGCGTATTCGATTATGTTTCTGTCTCTACGAACAATCCACATGCACCCATACATCAGACTTTCCTCAACAGCAATGTTAATCAATGGATCTGATTTGTTTTCATTGTTACTGGAAAAGAAACAAACAAATAAATACACATATATTTGAAGTTGATTTATATATGCTTATTATTTGATGGGTTGAATGTAAACTTACAGATAAGATGTATCACCGGTCGGATAACGTTCATCGCCCACATGATTACCGCCTATGATTAAAAACTTGGCAATATTTTCTGGTTGTCCATTATTTTCGTCAATATCGACGGGCATTACGTTACGCCATTCAGTTTTTGAACTTCGTAAGACGTGCTTAGTGCTGCGTTTTTTACGTCGACCTTCCGGAAACATTGCATCAGTCATCACACCTGTCTTCATGCTTTTCAAATAAATTGGACGTGTTTCTTTCCTTTTCTTGTTGTAATTTTCGATCTTTTTAATTATGTCATGGTATTTCAATGGTACTTTTTTATGCGCATTGGTATTTGATTCCCACATGCGATTGAAACGTATCACTGTCTGCCACTTTTTTAAGGCCTCGGTCATCGACATCCCCCTAGAGACAGCTTCTCGAGTAAAGTCACCCGCGGTAGATAATTTTTTATCATTCCCTTTCCTGGATTTAATAGCATTTAAACTGTCTGTGAGAATAGTTATATCCTGCAATTCTTCGTCTTTGATGGATTTCAAAAATGCTTCTTCGTCTCCCATATCAGTTTCAAAATCGACTTCTCTTTTACCCGAGTTGAAGCCATCTATAGGATCATCTTCATCTCTGAATTTGACCGGGAAGACACCTGTCGTAGTTTTAGGCTTTGACGTAGTAGCATCTCCAAAACAGGGAGCCCTCTTCGATCGCCGAGTGCTTCTGGATAGATTGAATATTTGTTCAACTGAAGGCGATTGTGGTGGAGATGATGGTAGATTTGATAAATTGTCGGTCGAATAACGTTCATTGTCCACATGATTACCATCCATAATTAAAAGCTTGGCAATGTTTTCCGGTTGTCCAATATATTCGTTAACATCAACAGGCGTTACGCTACGCCATTCATTTTTTAAACTCTGTAACACGTACTTAGTGTTGCGCTTTTTATGTTGGCCATCCGGAAACATTGCACCAGTAATCATACCTATCTTCAGACTTTTTAAATATATTGCACGAGCTTCTTTCCTTTTCTTGATGTAATTTTCGATCTTTTTTACTATAGCGTGGTAATCTAATGGTACTTTTTTATGCGCATTAATATTTGATTCCCACATGTGATTTAAACGTATCACTGTTTGCCACTTTTCTAAAGCCTTGATCATCGGCATCCCCCTGGAAACAGCTTCTCGAGCAAACTCACCTGCGGTCGGTAATTTGTTATCATTCCCTTTTCTAGCTTTAATAGCATTCCAACTCTCTGTTAGAATGTCTATGTCCAGCAATTCTTCGTCCTTGATAGTTTTCAATAATGCTTCTTCGTCTCCCATATCAGTTTCAAAATCGACCTCACTTTTATCCGGGTTGAAGCCGTCTATAGGATCATTATCATCTCTGAATTTGACCGGAAAGGCACCGGTTGTAGTTTCAGGCTTTAGCGTAGTAGCATCTCCAAGATACGGAGCCCTCTTCAATCTTCGGGTAGTTTTGAACACATTGATTATTTGTTCAACCGGAGGGGATCTTGGTGGAGATGGTGGAGGAGTTGGCGGAAAAATTGGGTCATCGGTGGTCTTAATATTTTGGCTTATATCTCGACGCACTTTCTGTGGATTCCCTGATTTTTCTGAATTTCCGTCAGTCTCTTCTTGATCTTCAATTTCATCAACGTCACTTTCATACAAAACACTTGTATCGAAGATTGCCTTGTCGCCGTTAATGCATAAATTTACCCAACATCCTTGGGCCCATTCCGGAAATCTAAACGAAAAGACAAAAAAATAATTATTAAATAATTATTTTCGTCGTGTCGTATTATAATAATTTATTTAATATTTGGAAAAATCTCATATAATCTATTTATTCCGTAATTATAAATAAAATATTTTAATATATAATATAAATATTAATGATAAATTATTAAAATCAATTTTTTAATTAATTTAAACCAATTTAATTATAAACCAGTAAGCTACATATATTACTGTTAAAAATAAAAGATTAACAACATTTACTAACCTGTATCCTTTGGTGTCTCTCCGAGATCTAGTCAATACGTGGTGTACACTACTGTCCTGACTTCTTGATTTAATCAATTTATCGTTATTCTCGATATGAGAAAATTCAAGAACTTTACGGACTCTAATAATGTTATCCAAAGTCTCATCAATGTTCATTTTCTTGTTTATTTCTCCTAACCTTAATTTCGGTGTTGACTTTTTGGCTTTTGGCATTTTAACAGTGGGTAAATGTGCAGCATATTTCTCAACAGATACAGTGTTTGAAATGAGGGTATGACCCCTCATATTCAAAAACAGTACAACAGGTTGATCAGTCCAGTTGCTCTTCAAGGAAAAGGTCATGTGTTCGTAGTTATTTTGATTTTCTCCGAGATCCTTGCACATTTTATTGTCATCGAGGGCGATTCTCATCACTGCGGTTTTTCTACTGATTTTCTGATAAATCTGTATGGTTAAACATATAAATATAATAGACACATAAAAAAACAATAGTAAGCCTTCATCGCATTTATAACTGTAGTGACTATCTGTTTTTACGTGTATAATTACACGCTTATTTATATTTTTTCGCGAACACTCATTTAAGCTAAATTTACACCTGTACTCGTATGCACTGTACATTATATCTATATATACAGTTGTATTACTAGCTTATGCCTTAAATTTTAATAAAATACATGTAATTATAATTCTAGATACATTTTGTTTAAACTTTTATAACCATAAATTGTTGTAAGCTTTGTTTATGTTTCAGTATAACTTATATAATTGTTGTATAATTTTTAAACAGTATTTTCCATCACCTTCAGTCATCAGTTGTATTCACTATCATGAAGAGCAAAGTACTTAAATTGGTAATTACTTGTTTATTTTGATTATCGAACTTGGGTTTTATAAACATTAGAATTTTTTTTTATGATTTTAACAATGAACGTTATAAAAGTTTTTTCGGTTAACTTACATTTTTTACGTATTGATAAGAACATATAATAAGTATGTATTCGAGATCAATGTAAAAATTGAAAAATATTTTTATAGATACTGCAATTAAGAATGCACATGGAATTTTTTTTATTTGTATTTAATTTGTAACTAACGTCATTATGAAATAATTGTATTACTTACAGCACAGCGTGCAGCCAACCGTCCATGTCTGGCAGCCCGATCATAAAGCTTTAAGAACATAATTGTTTTTTCTTTATCGGCGTCATTATACCAGCTGGATATGCAGCTGAATTGGAAAAAGTCCATTTCTGTAAAAACGCATGGAAAAATTACAACACAATAACACTTGTAAGTAAAAATACTAAATAAATATTTTTTGCAACAATCCGTCATTGTAAATTTTTATCTGTGCCATAACGATATGTGCGATTCGTTTATTACGTGAAGGTAGTTGGAAAAAAGTCGAAAATTGAGATTTAAGTAGAAAAATTATAACATTTATATATTATACTAATAAAAACTAATATTTCCTTATCAATCACTTCAGTAAACTCTTTTAATTCGCAACGAATTTAGCATGACTTAATCCAAATAAACTCTTTTTGACTTATTTTCCGTGAATCGAAATGCAACAATAATTATAAGAAATAAATATTTATAACGTATAATTGTAGTGTTTTTGTCACTAGAATGTGCGAACGTTGGTTTGAAAAAACCTATGACACTGATTGGAGAATACGCTTATCAAAAGGTGAGATTAATAACTAAGCTACGACATCGTATTAATATTAATATGTGAACGTACTATCAGTATTATTGCAAAACGTTCCGTCTTTTGGTTTCAGGCCAAGCCATAAATTTAACCGATGGTCCCCGGAGGCACCGTTCGGTACGAGCTCTTTCGAGAAGCATCCTCCAGCGACTGAATTGTTCTGAACTCCTCCTACCACGAGTGCTTCATGTTTCACACCGAGATTACCAAAATCGGGGCAAAAATCTTCATGAGTGTCTGCAACAAATGAGAAAAAATTCATCAATAAATGGTAAGCGAATATTTATTATTTTATTATTATTATTATTATTATTATTATTATTATTATTATTATTATTATTATTATTATTATTATAGTTATTATTATTAATTAATAATATATGTATTTTGCATTGGATGTAGAAAACCAAGACGAATGGAGGTTTAGGACAAAGGTGATGGACCTCAAAAAGATCGGTGAAAGGCGAGGGAGAAGAAGAATTAGAAGAAAAATAAAATTATTAGTGTAGTCTCGTTCAACTTACTTAGATATTAAACCCTGTTATACGTCTATTTAAGTATTTATGTGTGGTCTAGGTCAACAAATATGCGAAACAATTAATCGCGAATTGATAATAGCGTAAATAAAAATAGCAAATTTTAAAATAAGCAATCATGCATAATAACGAAACTTAAATTTAAATTACATAATATATTATACTCAAAAATGTTCAATTCATTATTTATCATGGTAACTTACTAATATCACTAAGTGGAACATATAAATTTTTTCTATTTTTACCTGTGATATCTGATGCAATTGACGTATGCCCACGGACGTATCAGGTCGTCGTCAATTTGCTATCTTAATTACTTTTTAACTTTGATATTTTATATATATATATTGGAAATATAGAGAAGATGAAAATCTTATATTATCGTATTATTATTATTATTATTATTATTATCATATTAATATTATTATATTATATAAATCATATTATATTTGAGCTGACACAAGTGAATACAGTTGTAATTATAGAACACTTATTATTTACGAGGAAGCCACTCAACTATATGCAGTGTTGGGAATAGATAACTAATAATTCATCTAGATAAAGATAAAAATAAGTACATTTTTATCTAGATAAATATGAGATAATTTCATGTTTAATTTTGAAAATATTCAGGATACTACAGCCTACAGATATTAGGTAAAAAATTCATAATTAAAAACATTTTAAAATAAATATCATTTTTTCAACTCATTTCAAATATTAATAAACATAAAATACAAATTAATTTTTTTTTTGAAATAAATTTCATAAGAAGATGCCAAATTATTCTCTAACTTAATAATAAAAAAATCTTAGATTTGAAAAATAAAATAACAATACATTTCTGTCTTTTTTTTAACAAATTTCAAACAAATTTGAAAATAAACATAATATAAAGAGTTATTTTTTTTAAAATAAACTTCATAAGAAGATTGTCATCTTGCCAGTTATTATCTGTGTAATAGGTATATAGATG
Source organism: Sipha maydis (assembly GCA_034509805.1). Lineage (NCBI taxonomy): Eukaryota > Metazoa > Arthropoda > Insecta > Hemiptera > Aphididae > Sipha > Sipha maydis. The sequence continues at coordinate 246,120 of JASXSY010001952.1, read as the reverse complement.
TACAGAAAAATGTAAAAATGAAAGTATAAAAACATTTTAAATTTTCAAATTTTATTTTTATTCTATTTAAATAAATTATCTAGATTGGTACTCATAGATAACAACATTTTTATCTAGATGAAGATAAAGATAACTGAGTATAAATTTATCTAGATAAGATAAAATATAAATAATTTTTATCTAGATAACTTATCTAGATACATTTATCTAGATATTTCCCAACATTGACTATATGGAAGTTCATTTATGGAATAAAGAAACTTCAAAATGTAGAAGAATTGGAACGAGAACAGTATATTGCTTGAGATCAACTACAGAAAAAAAAAATTACAAAGACTGTGCTAAAAAAATTAATTTGTTAATTACAAATTATAGCTCTAATGATAATAAGAACTTTCAAAACGGTATAGCATATAATTTTTCACTTAATGCTTAATTGTTTTTTTTAACTATTTTTATAATTAATTATTATTATTATAAATTAAAAATTTAGAAATTTTCTATGTATAATATTTTTGCTATTATATATTTTCGCTATTATTAATTCACGATTTTTACATTCTCCGTTATTGTTTCGCTATTTTGGCCGGATACCATTTACGTGTGCTAATTGTTAATAATTATAGTATAGTAATAGATTAAGAATTACGATAAGTTGTTAAATGTTTACATTTATTTTTTCAAGTTTAATGTCGATGAACCGTTCGTACACCCCCTATTATTCGTACGATTTTCGGGTCGCAACTAATTCATGTCCACAGTAACAACGATTTGTGTACAAACGACCGTTGTGACGAGCCCCTCTTTGTTCAGTATTGTATCAAGCGATGACCATTTTTATTTTCAAACCCGCGAGATCGACTTTATTGGCTGTCCCATTGTAATGTGAACACAGGCGACGGTGTGTTGAACAAATGCAAAAACGTGACCAATCCACGGTCGAGAACCACTGTCGTCCCTTTCACACCACTGACACCTTTACCATTGTATAAACTACGTAAGTACCCTTAATCGTTCTCCGACCTCCGCCCAACCGTATAGTCAGTACTAGTATAAGGTTAGGGGACCCGGTCAGTTTTTGCGCCCCTTCCTACGACCGGAAGTCGGTGGACGGGGCTTTTCTGGCCAATAACTCGACACTCATACCCACATAATGTAATGTCGTGTTTTTTTGAGTAAAAAAAAATAATAATATTTCATGTGTTTTTATTTTAAATATTCATTTCACTCCTTGACTTTCAAAACTGTTCAATTTACTTAATTAATATAATTATTTTTAATAAATAAAATAATCATATACTCTATTTAAATTTGATGCCTTGCAATATTTTCTTTTCAGGTGGTTTGAAATTCTAATAAAATAATAATATAAAATAAAATAATAAAATAAAATAATGCAAAACCATAATATAAACATAATAACTTGATTTTTGTCTAAATAATACCGCTTTCTTTATACAAATAACAAAATATTCCCGTTTTTTTTATTATTATTATCACACGAAAAAATAAGAATACTTTGACCGTAAAAAATCATTACAAGATTTTAATTACATTTTTATTTTTTACCTCATTCAATATCAATATGGACACGAATGTATAAGAAAAAAAATTATAAACTGTGTTTTATTGTTTAGGTACTGCGTTTGTATGGTTTAATTGTACTAATACTTTGATGTTGTAAATTAAAAATATGAAATCAATACGGTCACCGTATAGCTATGTTGTATTTTTTAATTTTATTCATCTTATATTTTGAAAAAAAAAAAAAAAATCTCTTAATGTATTGCAATTATTTGTTAGTTTTTTTAATTGTCTCGTTCATCCATGTAACGATTCCCAATTACATATTATAAAACGTGTGTGAAAAATAAACTAATGAATGATGATATTCTGTGTCTTTTGTACGCTGTCGCAAAAATATTGCTATTTCGCAATATACGAAATCATTAATTTAGTTTTTAATTTTTGAAAAACACCCCTATACTCGAATACCTCAAAACCTCAAATACTCTCAGGGAACATTATTAACACGTACTTGTGAATCGGTAAAAAACATCAAAGCGAACATGAATCTTATAACATTGTATACGCGTTCTGTGTAAAATTTAAATTAAAAATACTATTGTTAAAACAAATCAATAATATAATATTATTTTTATACTTTCATATATCTATAAATCGCAGCATATTTTATAAGAAAATAAATATAATATATTTTGTATTTTATCCCTACGTTTTGTCTTATTTTAATTTCATGAAACCTTATACGATTTCCCCTATCTGTTACGCTAAACTCGTGATTTGAACAAAATCTAAGGAGTTTGATTGTTGAAAAATATAAGGTTGCAACAGTTATTTAATATTATTAAAAAGTTTTTTTAACAGCTAGGTAATAGAAAATTGTATCTGTAAACAAAATATATTTTTTTCTATGCCATGGACACCAAAGCTAGTAAGTATACATCAGACAAGTCACAGAGAAGAAAAAAAATCATATTTTATTGTTCGACCAACGTCATACACTTTTGGGATTGCCAACTTTATGTTATTTACGTTACGCGCTGCGATTAATCCGACGGAGTACGGATTGCGCGCGTCTTACCTTTTTAGGTATACGATTGCGTGCAGTGCCAGAATAACAAAAGACTAAATTTTAATTACTCAAAGGCGTACGATTGCGCGTGAAATTGGGTGCGACGTTGCCAAATGTATTACATAAATAATAAAAAATACAAAAAGTCACATATCCATCAGCGCGCTGCCTGATACATCTAAATTTGTGCCCATCCACTAGCAACAAATCATTTCCCCTTTCTGAGGTAATACGGTGAATTTCGTTTTACATTTTTAAAAAATTAATACAAAATTTAACACTATGACACAATTAAAACACCGAACACAACTGATAGTTAATTGATATAGTCACATCATGCACGATTATAGTATAGGTATATTCGTACATGTATGGACATTTACAATAAAGATAATATTTTTGATAATATAACCAATTCATTCTTAGGGATGAGAAGTTTATTTTATATTAACGTGAACACGTTCAATCTGAGTTGTACAAGTAACATATCATAAGTACAATGGTTTTTTTTATTCATTTTCCAGTAAAGAAATCGTTTCTTTTTGACTGTAAATCAAAATAAACCATAACTATTCTTTGAAATGAATTATTATTATTTGGTGCAACGAACGCGTTTAAATTTACCTACCGAAATTTTAAATTTTAAAAGTCTTTAACCACGTCTTTACATAATTTTCTCAGTGACCACAAGACTGATCAATTTTTAAGAATCGATTGATATTTTATACACACAATGTTCAGGGAATAGTCATTTAATTAACAGTAATTTTTAAAATGTGAAGTTGTGCTACATTCTATTACTTAACTATATCACATTAAACGGCCTTTGTTGTTACAAATTACTTAATAATAATAATATCTAACAGTAAAATAATAAATAATTAGTGCCTGGTTAAAATTATTAAAAGGCATATATTATGGCATTCAGTGACGAGGACAAGTGCATGTTCTTTTTAAGTTTTACAAATATAATTTATATTATCGATCTTAGTTTTGCCCTCTCTCCTTCCATAAAATTATTAAAAATAATTACTGTTTTATTAATTATATCAATTTGGCATTTAATAAAGAAGTACTAAAAAATGAACCACCTGTTCTCCCATCGTCATAAAATACACTACAGAATATAAAAGTATGTGCATCGATGTAATGGCGTCATTTGAGGGGACGGGGAGCAACTCAAGCATTTGCCAATGTCAGGAGTTTAGCTATTTCAAAGTCGACATATCATCAAAATATAATTCCATCTTTTAAAAAGCCATTAACATGTTGTTAATCAGAAAAATGATACGATTACTCTACGGGTACTTATGTACCAAACACAAATCATTATTTTTTTGGTCTGCTTTGACGTCCCCCCTACCCACATTAATCGGTACTTTAGTAAAATAAGCCACCGAATCGACAATTTAATAAAAGCATGCCAACTACCCTACTCTAAAAAAAAACCTAAAATTACACCACTGTATCGGTGACTTCGTAGAATTTGACGAGTATTATGTGATATCACAATCAAAGCTACATTTAAATTCAATATAATAAAACACAGCTGAATTTGTGATAACGCATAATCCGTACAAGTAATTTGTAATTTGCAGTGTATAGTATATGAACTTAATTATATCGATATCTTATGTAATAGTGAGGTAAAATAATTATAATTTAAATCCATTTTGAAATAATTTTTTAAAAATGAAGAAAATAAAAAATTAATACAGACATTTTGAAATATGCAAAAATCAATGAATATTAAATGAGATAAACACACTGGCAGTAGATACTTATTTAATAGTTCAATAGATAGTTTGTATTTCATATACTATACAGTACTGTATTATAGAAGTCCTTGAAAGTGCACTACGTTACACCAAAAATCCGGTACTGTTGCTATCGCTAAAGAGTGGAGATTTACGAACACCATGAGCTATCACACCCTAATACGTACATAATGTAAAATATAATAATGAACTTCTTAGGCTGTGATTACGCATGGCGTGTGCAAAAATCTTGAGGTTTGACGTAAATACTACAGAAGAATATAATGATTTCGAATTCAAAATACGAGAAAAAAATCTATACAAAATTATATAGGAACAAAACAATTACAATTAAAAACACAGAGTAGCTTAATTTTATAAGTCAGTGAATCACTGACAGCGATATCCATAAAATTATATTGCACGTTGTGCATTATTGTATTAGACAATTCTTATACACCACATGTAAGGCATCTTAAAGCTTTTCCTTAGGATTATTCCTAAAAACTGCACATATGTCAGAGGTATAGTGTAAGTAAGATACAATTAATAAACACAATGATTCTGATAGAAAAGAGGAAGGACAAATGCTAGTTAATATAGACTGAAAAAAGCGTCAAGACTATAGTGGCAAATACAATATTTCATAACAAATGTCTATTACAAAGTATACATATTTGGAAAGAAAATTAAAAATATAATTACTAAACTAAAAAAATCAAAAAACATAAGACGTGGTATAATATTGGTGTATTAACAACACAAAAAAGTATGTACAATTTATGTAATGTAAATCATTTAACATAGAATAACTGTTTGATTATATTCATCGTAAACATACGTAAAATTGGAAGAACTAGTCACCAAATATAAAAAAAAAAATGTGGTATCACGTCATACAAAGTCTTCTACATATAACTATATATAACAAAAATCAAATATTGTTCGATATGTAGAAGACTATGTGTAATGCGCTATATTTGCAGCAATATAAGGGTGCATATCATGAGACTGATTGAGAAAACTAAATAAATCTAGAAGAATATCATGATCATTAATTGGAGATGCGAGAAAAAAATAAATATTAAAAAGCCAACCGAATTTTCTACCATAAATGTCAATTCAGCGTATGAGGCGACAGAATAAAAATTAAGGTAATTCTTAAATTAAACGTTATAAATAAATGATGAATTATATACATCGATATGGGAAGAATAAAATACAAAACAATAATATTCGAATGTTTTTATTCCGATTAGTGTCGTACGTCAAGTACTAATAAATGCATCAACGTTCAATACACGAAACATAAAATCAACTACAACAAATATTGGTCTACGAGGTAATGTGCATGCAGCAATTTACGTTTATCATAGATTACAATTTAAGCTTATAGAGTTAAATAAAGTGAAAAATTAATTCTAGAACGACGTACGCCGGTTAATTGATGATTTATAGTGATAGGCATGCGGAAAAAATCGAACATAAAAAAAAATCAAATATCCGGCTTTCTGTTATCGAAAATCTGTACCGTATAGATGGAAAAAAAAATTCACGAATAACACACACGCGCCATGCACAGACGTATTTTCAAAACTTCACTCAAATAAATTAAAGGTAAGGTGAATAAACAGACTTCTCTGCAGTGTATGCATTGACCGTAGTGATAGAAAAATAATGTATTAGAAGTGCATAGTGGATATGGAAGTAACAGGGCGAGATATAGTTGTATAGTATGTTATGTATAGTATGCATTGTGGGCAGACAATATAGGGTTTTTGTAGTTATATTCTATATGATGCAAATAATAGGCTGGTTAGGTTAATACGTTAGTAAAATCTGAGTTTAAAGCACAAGAGCTAAAGATTAATAAAATACGACGTTAAGACCATCACCAAAATACTTCGTTACGTTTACATTAAATATTCCTGTACATAACGATGTAATTATGAATTCAAATGCCACAATAGTCAGGCTTTTAATGCATTACGAGTTACCAAACTAGATTTGTACTTTTATACAACATACAGAATACTTATAAAATATAAGTTAAAATATATCAAATAAACAATAAGTATCTACAAACTAGAGCGTGATCAAATTACGCTGAAATAAACAAATTACAAACATATGTTACGGTCGAAGCCCGATGACCGGCCAGTCCAGAGTTTGACTGGTTAAACTCGCTTTAGGAATTACAATTTATAATATTTTTTTTTTTTCGATAATTTATCATCTAACCGTTGATTGAGTTTCGACCGTAGCACATTCACAGTATACTTATCAGTACACCTATATAATAAGCGTTTAATAAATAAACTAAGAAACTACAATATATCTATGAATACTACAATATAAATTACAATAAGCTGATTATTCAACTAGCCGTGTGACAAGGGCGCCCGCAGAGGTGGGCCAATGGGGCCATTGCCCCCCCTGAGAATTTTTAACTGTACTTTAATATCATGCATGGTATTCCATTTTACCATCAAAAATATAAAATAATATAAAGTCTTATAGAATAAAACTTTTTCTAGCTTATCAGTAATTATATGAAAATTAATTAATAGTAAATTTGATTATACAATTATTTAATTATAGTGAGTTAGTGAGTATATTATATTTTAAATAATTTTTATCTTGCTCCTTTTGGGATTTTATTCTGCGGGCGCACTTGCCGTGTGATATAATTAAGTGTAACTGATAATTTGCAACGGAGCAATATTATATTGGTTGAATGGAACGGGTGTAAGCGACAACAATTGAAAGTCGATTAAAAGTGACGATCATTTCTTAAATTAATATACACTCAAAGAACATTATATTTCATTATATTTTCGTGCACACGCTTCGTACAATTTAAAACTTATAAAAAGTTTCGGAAAAAGCAGTGATTTCGTAATTGTTCGAGCGTTCGGATGATAACACTGGTTTACAAGACGCGTGCTAACGCGGTAGTTACCTATTTGATACTCGCGAAGGAGAAAAAGTCCGAAAATACTTTCGTGTACGCGCAATATATACACAACGTTAATCAACGGCTCACCCGTGTCTGCGAGTACGATTTACCGTATTTATTATTTATGCTAATCGAACAATATTTGACGACAGACAGCACGCATGTTTAATAAACATAACATTAATCGCAATGCAACAACGATGTAAACATACGAGTTTGTTGTACAGCGCGTAGGTGGGTAAGGTATTCGTCACGAACGACCTACTGGCATCTAAGAAAGAGGTAGTGGCGGGGCAGGACCATTAAATCGGAAGTTTCCGAACCTCGTTCAAAAACATACACGCACATACGACAACTCATTGACACACAAACATACAAATACAATACTTATTAACACACACACACACGTACGTACGTAGACGTTTGAACGTAAACACGGTCACGGGCATATACGAAGGCTCGATTGCTAATAATTAAACAAAAAAACAAACAATGAAAACGAACGTTCGGACATGACGTTGATTGCATTATATACACGATCGACGACGGCAACAACCGACAGCGGACCGGACGAGGGAAATCGGAACTGTATTTCCGGCATCGGTGCTTTTGTTTTTTCTCGCGAATTCGTGCGAAATTCCCCTTTTTACAAATATGACAAAAGCAAACGCGTCATCAAGTATGGGTCATCTACCTATTATATAGAGCAGGCGTGCCCAACCCGCGGCCCGTGACCATTTTATAAAAATTAGAAATTTATATAGGTGTAAAAAAAAAATTATTACTTATAAAAAATGTATTTTTATAAAGTTTTTAAGAATATAAAATATATTATAATTTTAATTTTTTATATATAAAAAAAAAATGCATGGGATTTTAGAATATTAATAGAAATAAATTAGTGTAATAGACTACAAATAAATAAATAATTAAATATATTTAAGTATAGGTAAACAAAGATAATATTATATCCGATAAAATATGACTAGTCTATATTTTAGCGAAATGAACAAAAAAAAAACCTATGAAGCATATAACTATACATTTTTAATGTGGCCCGCGAGTTGAAAAAGGTTGGGCACGCCTGATATAGAGGATAAAATTATGGTTCGACTAATTATTTACGTATGTTTGTTGAGAGAAAAAATATATAAATCAAATGTAATTCGCCATGAATAAGTATAATAATTAAAGTTTATAAAACTAGTATAAAAATGACAAAGAAATTATTTATTAACAAGTAATGGTGTTAATATTATTATATTGATGAAGGGAACAGCAATCGTATTTCTGAATCGTTGAATCAAAAATATAAATAAATATAAATAAATATAAATTAAATGAATTCCGCGATGTATAGATTTATTAATTAAAATTATAGTAAACTAATAATAGCGATAATTAAAGATTTAATATTAGAAATTGATACTGATATTGTCGTATGATTAAGTGAAACAATAACCGTGATACACAATTCATGAACCAAAAAAAAAAAAAATGTAAATCAAATATAATCCGTGATGTAAAAATATATTAATGAAATTATAAAAATATAATAATAATAAAAATTAAAAGATTTAATATTAGGAATTGATAAGTATTTTGTAACATTTATGAAATGAAAAAATAATCGTTTTGTTATTTTATATGGTAAATTATTAAGATTCAGGCAAATGATCGACAATGCTGTATACTTGTAATACTTCTGTAATTATAGTATTATTGATACAATAATACAGAAATCATATATGAAATATGTACCGGAAATATCGGTGAACCTTAACGCTGTACTTACCATCCCCTTCCACCGCATAACCGTATGATGACAACGACGAATGCAACGACCGAGAGAGCTGACCGATGAGAGAGCTCATATTTTTTTCCCAAATAAAAAAATAAATACCAACACGCACAAATATAATACGTGTGTACTGTATATATTTGTTGATACGCGCAGGTGACAGAAACAGAAAGTAAAGGAGAGCATGGTGTAACACTGATGATTTCACATAATATCCATAAGTGTGCACGAGTCCGTGTGTGTGTGTGTGTGTACATTGATAAATGCATATTGTAATAATAAAAGGTAATGACTTGTAAGTACGCTTCGCCGCAGTCACCCGCAACGACGACGACTCATTGATGGAGGAAAATCACCTATATATGACGATTATGTTGGTTCAAAAACGTAGATACAAAAGAACAAAACCACCAAAGAACCGAGGGATATTTATGTATTGCATTGTATACGAAACAATCACAAAGTGCGATCATGTGTATGTGTGTACTAGTGTCTGTATTACTATTTAATACAAACGAGAAATATCGTGTACAGTATATGTATACTTATGATAAATCCTCTGCGAGAACGTGTTCAATTAACAATTATTTTTAATTTAATTTAATTTAATTTTAAATACAATTGTAATGATACGGAGAGTAAAACAAAAATAATCGTGTTAATGTGTATAAATTACGTATATTTTGAACTCAACAAGGTAGACGCGTTTTAGTTATTGTTTTGATTACCTAGCATCGATCATGTGAGTTTGTGTGTGTGTGTGTGTGTGTGTGTGTGTGTGTGTGTGTGTGTGTGTGTGTGTATGAGTGTACAATGATGATAAATGTAGTGGTGATTATGAACGAGAGAAAGGTGTGCACGGAAGGGTGTTACGGGTGGTCGGTTTATTAATGTTCGTATATACAAATTGTGCATACATATATATATATATACACGCACACTCGCACACCCACGCACACACATGCACGTGTATAAATACACACGCACAAGTACACGTCCACTTACACAGGAGTAAGAAACTATTCTCTCACCGCAATACCGACCTTGACAATTGCCGCCGCATACCACAGGCCATCACCACCCCTACCCACCTATCTACCCTCAACTACAACATCGTCTTTCTTTCAATAAACTATCTCGACTATACACAACACACTCGCATTCATACGCACACGCATGCACACACACACATACACACATGTATACATGTATGTATACATACGCATACACACATACGCCCAGACACAACAAGATCAAACTGCACCGCAACAACCACTAAAACACACGACTTTGCATCATAATAATAGTACTAAAAGATGCACGTGTATCATTGTGCGCACAATGACCTACGGCTGATCGATTATAATGTAAACATTGCGATACGTCACGATTGTAGCAATATTATTGTAAATCACGGAAGACAAAAAAGATTAACATTCATAAAAAAGATTGACATTCATATAGAAGATCCATAATATGTATTCGAATATCAACTGCCAACCGTGTTGTGTCTAAGTGTATGTTCATTGCCCGTCTGATACCTGCGCTGCAGTATATGTATAGACAAAATATATCATTAATGTACTACGAAGCTATACCTTAATAAAGTCGGAGTACATACACGATTAGTGGTCAGATTATCCTCAAATTGAATGTTTTCACCGTAATCGATTAGGTTATCGTTTTGATAATTATTCACGAAGTACATCGTTAACGAACAGTTAATTAAATTAAATTCAAATTATTAATTTTTCATTACTACAGCGTCATTACACATTATTTTTACGTGGTACAAAAAATCAAAATACTTAAACCCTGGGCTTTCCAAGCTTGTTTTAAGCTCATGAACATTTCAAAATTAGTACAATTAGTTTGCGGATTCACACAATGAATAGTGTGTTTGTGAAATCAAACTTAAATTATTTGCATAATAATAATAGATGTTTCTTATTACTTAATACTATGTACGAAATACATGACAAATGGTAACAATATAAGCAACAGAGTAACCACTAAAAATTTCAGTTGTTAAATTAAAAGGCAATACTCAAAATACAAAAAAGTATAGTACAACGAAGAGAAGAAAATTAACTAATTTCATTTGAAAAAAAATCATAATTGAACAATTTAAAAACATTACATTTTATTTTAAGTTGCCTTTCAATTTAACGCTAGCAAAATACATATATTAATAAAAAATCCTTTATAATTTTTTCTGAATATTCAATAATAATTTATAAAATCCAAAAAACATTCATGTATACTCAGGATTTGACACAAATTAGCATTACACATTTTAAACTCACGAAGTTTGCCTTCACGTGAAAAAAATATAGCAAGTATTGATGTATGAATAATTTTATTAATTATTAATTAGTTATTAATTTATAAACTACAATACACGGATAAAATTACAACATAAAATATTATGTTATAAAAAAAAAAATTACAAAGTCAATTTTTCATAGCATACCTTTAATTTCAAATACGTTTATAAAGAATTATTAAGATAAATTATATACTTAAAGCATTATCGTTGATTTTTAATGTGATCATTTTTTTTTCTTATATCTATATATCGCGAAGACTCGCATTTATCGTCTTAAAAATGTGCAATTAAAATTTATTGTAACAAAATAAAGATGTGAATATATTTTAAAAATAAATAGTACGCATATTAAATAATTAATAATGACTAAAATTTATTGTAATTTGATTAACATATCGTATAGGCGTGTTATGGGCATTTGGTGCATTTTTTTTCTGATATTATACCATAATTTAAATAATTAATGTTCAACAGTTCTTTCTAACAAAAATATTTAAATATTATACTTGAGTAACATAATAAGTTAATATAACAATTGATTAACTTGTAAAATCGTATTCTATTTATCAAGTAAATATTTTTTTTTAAATAACCGAATAGCTTAAAAATGTTTTTACACAATTAATTGAATATGATGTAAGTAGATCAATTATTTTATTTAAATATTATTATTTAATATTATTTTATTAAAATATTATATTATATTATAAAAGTAATATCAACATATTTTTGATAAAAAAAAATGTTGAACAAATTTTATTTAATTGATGGTATAATATCGGGTGAAAAATAATTATGGACGTAACACCAATGACGCGTAGATACAATATGTAGATCAAATTACAGCAGATTAAAGAGTTATTTAATTATTTAATACGCATGTTAATTTTATTTAAAATTAATACTTTATAATACATTTTGATGGCGCATTTTAATATCGATAAATTTCGGTCCATGCAGCATATAGTAATATATGATCACCATAAAAACCAACAATAATATTTTAAAAATTTAATTTTTCAATACACTACATCACGCAAGAAATTTATTAAGAGACCATGCCACAAACGGTATTAATTTTTTATTCATTTAATAAGATCATACTATTTAGCACAAATTAATGAAAAAACAAAATGAATTGTTCGTTAACGTCTAAATAACGCCCTTTTAAACACCAAATAAAAATTTGACAAACGCTATTAGTAAATAAAAAAAAAACTGTTATGTTGATTCAATTACTTGTCTAAACCCGAGTATACATCCCAAACGCGAAAAAATTGGAATTTTCAGAAAAAAAAATAATAATAATAGTTTTCTGCAAAAAATTATAATTAACTGTTCTTATTCAACTGAAGTTTTTAAATAATTTTTAAGTTAAAGATAAATATTTGATTAAATTTAACTAAAAAAAAAAAAATGTATTATTTTTCAGTTGAAAAAAATAATAACAATTTTATGAAAAAAAATAAAATAAATATGTATAAACTTACAAGACATCTGAGAAGACGTTGCAAAGAAGGCGGCGACGGTGAGCAGCAACAACATGTTCCGAAGCATCTTGTCAAAGTTTGCCGGGTACAAAATTCAAAAATTTTAGAATTCGAACACGAAAAACGTGTTGGAAAAATTCAAAGAGAAAATATGGGCAAACATGAAAAAATCGATGAAGCAAAAAAATTTAGAAAATTCGAAATAAATCGGGGTATCCGGAAAATCAAAGAAACTCGAGAAAAAAAACGCTGAAATGTTTATTTTCAACGAGAATCAGAAGTCAAAACGAGAACGTGAGGGAAAAATACAATCGATCCGAAGACGGTAAGTAACGAGTCAGACAGACAGCACGAATGGCGCAGAGAGTGGGCACGGGAGACGAGTTGGTGAAGACGCAGACTGGCAAAGGTAAGTGAGTTAACACTGAGGATCCCAGTCGTTGGAGTTGCCCTTTTATAGGGGCCACCTAGATCGTGGTCGGGGAACGGTTGTGGTACCACCACCGGTTGCGCGAAGGCGTCAGGCACGCACCTACCGGCAAACGACCACATACGAGAACGCAGATGAATGTGCCACGCACACACACGCACGAATACACGCGTAAACATGACTACGCACACACGCTTGAAAACGCACGCACAAACGAGTACGTACGCACGCACGAAAACACGCGCACTCGCCGACCGTTCGTGTTCACCGGGACAATGCGTGTCGAGTACACAGTCGCAGAACGGACGGCGGCGGTCACGGCAGGAACCGGAAACCGGACACCGATCATCGTCGCACGACGATGGTCAACACTGGCATGTCGTGTCATCGACCAAAAGCGCAAACTAGTTGTAGTTATGCAGTATTGAACACTATTGTTGAGAGCGAAACAATAGTGTTCGATACTGCGGCCTACGAGAAGAAAAATAACAAATTAAACGACCGCTATGCTTGTAAACATAAGTGTATGGTGTGCGCCTGAAAATTGATTATTGACTATCGACCAATTGTTCCCCGTCCATCCACCAGGTTAAGGTGATATTTACGCCTCCGTCGTCGGTGAAAATATCGTAATAAAGTTCGTAACACGAGAAACGTACCCATACGACGTACACCGATACCCCCCGGCACCCGGGATCGCCCTTCGCAACGCTTAAACTGAACGTTCGGCGTGTGCACAGTTCCGTACGAGCAAAACCCTAAGTGCGCAAACAATTTTTGCAATGACGATATCGACACAGGTGTTAATTTAAACTTGTATTGCGTTCGATATTCTACATTCGTATGCTATGACAATTTTATAACACAGAGAAGTTAGTGTATTTTTTGTTTTATGATTGCAAGGAGCAATCCGATAAAAATCACCAATCCAGTTTTAGTACATTTTTTAGATTTTTCCATTAATAAGTTGAATATGGAACAGGAAAAAAAACAACCCCCGTTTAATATATAAAAAATCGTATGCGAATTTTCCATACAAACGCGTAAGTACAAAATTTTAACCGTTCAAGATGTTGCGTTCAGCTATCCGACACGGCGCAATGACTAATTTCTATTAAATTTCGAATATTGATATTTCTTCGATGCCATATGTATTGCCTATCTCGTGATCCTTATGCAAATATTACCTTTGGTGTAACATAATTAATTAAGAAACTTATTCGATTTTTACGATTTTATTATATTTTTATCGTAGTTACACGTTTGGAAAAGCAGATAGAAAATGCTTTCTGACTTATTTTCATGTCCTATACCTAGGTTGTCTTTACAGAACTATTATAGTAAACAGTACGCATTCCTTAGATATACTTCGCCAACATTATTTTATCAATTAAGTTCCGATGATTTGCCAAAATTAATCTTTTTAATTAACGTCAGTCTTCTATTAAACATCAAATAACATTTAACGAGATTTACGATCCACTCATGTACTGCGCGTCCACGAGCCTTCCAACATGATGTCTTACGCATATTACATGTGATCATATTCACCATGTGTGACTGAATATACTATTGCCTACGTTAAACTCCTAATAAAACAATTTGTGTACTCAATATTAACCGAATATTGTTAAAACTATTATTTACAACAATTTTACAGAATATACCTTTTTTTTTTTACGCGTTATTTTTTAAATACGACTGTTGATTTGTTATCTCAGTTCAACAATTTTTATTTCTCAGTAGTCTAGTAAAATGAAATGAAGAAATGAACATTTAATTCAAAATATAGTGTGCTAATCTTCGTAAAATATGCAAACATTTTGTTCATATTATAAATATGAAAACTAAAGTATCTATGGATTAAGCATTATATATATATATATTCATAGAATTTTTGACATATTCATGTGCCTCAGTACCTAAAAATCCGAATA
Source organism: Sipha maydis (assembly GCA_034509805.1). Lineage (NCBI taxonomy): Eukaryota > Metazoa > Arthropoda > Insecta > Hemiptera > Aphididae > Sipha > Sipha maydis. The sequence continues at coordinate 230,821 of JASXSY010001952.1, read as the reverse complement.
TATTGTACCGGTAAATTTGATTACAATAATCGAGCAATTATCATTAAGATTATTATTTTATTATTTTATTTCATAAACTATATTTAATACATATTTTGTTATATTATTATAATAAAATTTGAAAACAATATAATAAATAAATGTTCATAGTTAATGAAAATTAATTTTTGATCTACATTCGCAAAGCAATTCAATATAAACTGCAAAACATATACGTCATAATGATATTTACTCGATCATACTAAACATTTACTTATTTTTTTTTTTTTTTTTATTAAATTTAAATAAAAGATTAATTGTGATACACATACAAATACAATACAATATATCTTAAATTTATACCAACCTTCTTCAAGCATAGCTTGTGATGAAGGTAAGGAGTTAATATTACTTATCAATATTATACAGGTTGCTTATGATAACAGAATAAACATATTTAGTAGTTATATACAAATTATACAAGTTATACAAGAATTAATACAAGAATTATACAAGAAATAAAATTTAGATTAGAACAAATTATAATAGTTGATATAAAGCAAAGATGTTATATAATATTTTATAATATAAATGATATACATTTTATTCAATATTTAACATTTATTTAACATAAACCAAATTTGAATAATATTTTTTGCATATTTTGGTTTTTTGATTATTATTTTTTTTAATCTAAATCTAGAGATTTATAAAATTTCGGACCAAGATCAACCACAAATTTTTGATCAAAAGAAATAATTGTATAATTTTATTAATTAATTTTAGCATCATATGCCCTATTTTCCCTAGTTTGTTTAGATTTATCTATATTATACCAATTTTCGATATTTTTTATTACCCACATAATTGCAAATTTCTTATACAGTGAATTAATAGGCAAAACTTTGAATTCTTTATAATTTTGAGACATAGATACTTCTAAACAGTATTTATTTAGACATATCCTAATAATTGTATTTTGTTGCAGTTGTAGTGGTTTAATAGCTTTTTGGGTAAGACCTCCCCATACTCGAATGCTATATTGAAAGACTGCTTGGTATAATGATAAATATATATTACGTATAATGTTGATAGGAAAAATGTCTTTAAGTTTGCAGAATTTATACACTGATATTCTTAAACCGTAACTATGTTATCTATATGTCCATTCCACCTTCAATTTTCATCAAAAATAATTCCCAGGTATCGTGTGAAAGGTACTTTTGAAATTGATTTACAAATATTATCATTACATTGCTTCTTATTTCTACAATAATGGACAGTGATTTTATCAAAAGGTACATTTTCTTTGTTTATAGTAAAATTCATAAAAACTGTTTTTTTAATATTTAATAATAGTTTCTTTGAGCTTAAATGATAGTCAACTTTTGTCAATTCATTTCTGATTTTTGGTGTACTGAATTCCAGGTGGGAACAGAAAAAATCAAACAAGTATCGTTTGCATATGTAATTATTTTCCCATCAATTTTTAGACTGCATATACTATTTATGTATAGTATAAAAAAGATCGGACCAAGTACACTGCCTTGAGATACTCCACAGATTATTTCCATTTCCTCACTTAAAACACCATTTATCATAACAATTTGATTTCTTTTAGATAAATAATTTGTAAACCATTTTGTACTACCTACTCGTTTTCATACTAAAACTAGGTTGAATTCTAATTAATACCGTATGATTTACCATTTCGAACGCTTCAGCAAGATCTAGAAAAAATGCCAAAGTTTTATTTCCCTTATCCAGTGCATTATAAATAAAGCTAATGGCACTATAAAGAGCCTCTTTGGTACCTATGCCAGGTCTGAAACCAAACTAATTTTTTGATATTAACTTGTTTGTTTCTAAGTAGTTTATTAAACGGTTAATTATCATTTTTTCTAATATTTTTGAAAAATTATATATCATAGAGATTGGTCTATAATTATTAACTTTTTGTTTATCTCCATTCTTATATAATCGAATTACTATTGCAGTTTTAAATTTATCGGGGAATATGCAATTGTGTATACTTAAATTAAATATGTATGTTAATGGCTTCAAAATATTTTTAGCTATATATTTTAAAAGTTTGACCGATATTTTATCATAACCAGCTGAGGTGTCATCTTTAAGTTTATCTATTATTTGAGCAATGTCCAATTCATTGATTTGTTCTTTAAATACAGTTTCAAAAGATCAAAAGAATAATTTTGTAGTTCAGTTATATCTTCAGTATTAATATGATTATTACAATTGTTAGTTTTTTGATTTCCCACCTGAATAAAAATAATCATTAAAGAATTGTGTCACTTTATACGGTTCATCTAAAGTATTTATAGCCTTGTTATTGATAATTATAGTTTTTATTTCATTTGAATTTTGGATTTCAGTGTCTGTAACTTCTTTAATTAATTTCCAAGTTAATTTGGTATTAGACGATACCGCTGAAAATTTAGTTTGATAATAGTTAATTTTTGCTCGTCGTAAAATGGTAGTAAAATTATTTTTATGCTTGATGTAATAAGACACCAACGATTTGTTATTTAAATGCATTTTCACTTTTAAAGATAACTTTTGTTTTTTTCGAGCTGAGCATAGGAGACCTGCTGTCATCCAGTCTTTTAATCGTTTATATTTAGAACTTACTATCTTTTTGTAGTAGCCGTATCTATTGCAGAAGATACTATATTATAGGATCTATCACATGTGATGCAGCTTACATTAACATTTTGACTATCGAATACGCCTGCCCAAAGTTCAGATTTAAAACTAGTATCAACTTTATTAAAATCTATGTAGTTAATTGTATTGCATTTTGAAGTATTTATTGTTTCTGATACAGGTATTGATAAAATCATTGAAAAATGGTAATTTATTTTGTATGACACCGACATTAAAGTTTTTTATTTCTTTGTTATTTTTGATAAAAATATGATCTATGCAAGAATGATTAAAACCAGTCGGAGTTCTGGTATATATATATTAATAAAAGATTTAAAATTAAACATTGACAACTAATCTAAATATTCATTATCAGACTTGTCTATACCAATTATGTTTATATTTATATCACATAGAATCACAGTAAACCCACTTTTATTTTTTTGATAAAATATCGTTTGAAATGGTCAACAATTTGTGAATATCATTTGATGGAGACCTATATATACAAAATAAAGTAATTGGAGTCTCATTGGCCTTAATAAGTAATTTAATAATATTACCCTCATCAAAGTTATTAGCTATTTTTCAAAAAATTCATACTTAAGCTATTTTTTATTAAGAATATAATTCCATCGTTTTGATTTCTCTTCTTTTTTGAGAAAAACGGGTAAATTTATATTACAATTTTTAACATCATGCCAAGTCTCAGTTAACACAATAACATCTATTATTTTTATGACTATTATTATCAATGAACATAAGTAGTTTATCCAAATTCGCATTTACACTCCTAATATTACAACATAAAATATTAATACATAACTTATTTTCTATATTATAAATATAGACAAATTCAGTAATAGAGACAATGTATTTTGTTTTATAATTTAGAAATTTATCTAATATATTAATAACATGCATAAACGATAAAAAAATTACGAAAACACGGGAAATTTTACGCAAAATCACGTTTTTACAAATTACATTTTTTTTAAATGCTCAAAAACCAAAAACCAAAAAGCGCAACAACTTGAAATTTTCACCAAATCTTAATATTGACGTTTTCTATACATGGTTAAGTTTTCAAAGTATTTTGACATATTTAGACTTATTTATAGACAATTTAAATTTTCGGTTTTTGTAAAATTTTTTTAAACATCTATAAAATTTAATTGGCAGACCGAAAACTCTTGAAAATTTAATACAAGGTTCATAATAAGTTAAACTTATTGTATCTAAAAAATATCGGTGATCGGTTTACTCAAATATTTTTATATAAGCCCTTAATGCTCAAATTTGTATAAAATATGTAAAAATCACGATAATTTGCAAGTTATTTTGTAGATAAAAATTCATAAAATTTTTTCTGTTCATACTTAAGGTTCAAAATTTTAACACTAGGTTATCTATAAGCTACTCTTCAAAAATCTATAAAAAAAATTTCTACCGGACTTAGAGGAAAAAATTTTATGACTGAAATTTAAATATTTACGAAAATGCATAAAATAGCGATTTATTCTCAAACGATTTTAAATATTTGTTATAATTCAAAAAGTATAAAAGTATAATAATTTTTTTCAAAATATTATATTGATTTTTAAGCCTTGTATAGGTATTTAAAATATTCGATTTTTTTACATTTTATTTTTATAATCGGTGATAAAAAAAATTTGGCTCCTACAAAATACTTGAAAATTTAATAGAAGATTCCACAGAAGTAGTTCTTAATGTCATTCAAAAATTATTAAAATCCATAAGCACAATTTTTTTTATAAGCGTTTGAACAGCGAATATTGACATAGAATTACATGTAAAATATAATATAATGTATAATATTCTAGACTGACAAATGATATCGGTTTTTTTAAATGCTCTAACTCAAAAACCGAAAATCGCAACAATTTGAAATATTCACGAAATCTTTATATTGACGTTCTCTATACATGGTTAAGTTTTCAAAGTATTTTGACATATTTTGACTTATTTAAGAACAATTTAAATTTTCGATTTTTCTAAATTTTTCGTTTCAAAAAAAAATATACTTATTACAATATTTATAAATAACATTGTATTATATTCTAGACAAACATATCATCTCCGTTCAGAATCATTTTTCGTATACATTGATACCTATCATTGAATTCAAATTTAACAAATCCATTATAATGACCTATCCTATGAAGAGTCGCACTTCACCCCCAAGTGTACAGCAGAGCGAGGCCCATCCGGTTCTTTTTTTAAATTTGAACTGATAGACACACAAACTTTAAACAGTCCTGTAGCAGTATCGATTAGAGCGATTCCCTGCGAGCAACTGGTTTACCGTACACTAGCATCGTGTCGTAATGTAAAGCCGGTATTACAATGATCGACATCAGTCGATCGACACGTTGATTCGACATTTGCTACCGAATTCTGTTAGATTTTTACTTGTCGATCGACAGAAATCCTGATCGACAAATAGTCGGTAAACATCAAAGGAATGAGTGAATCGACAACCGCACGATAGCCGAAGTTCAACTGATAGTATGGATGCAGGAAATAAATGAATTAGTTTTTATAAATGTCGAACGTATGTTATAATAATCTACAAATCGACAACACGTTCGATACAACACAGTATATTGTCGATCGACTAATGTCGAGCTAGTGTAATACCGGCTTAACGTTTCTTTGATGTTCGTCAAAATACCGACACTTGGGTGGATCGACGGCGTAGCGAACCGAGCACGCGCGAATGTTACAGTAACACACTTGAGCATTACAGTTACATTACACCCAAATGCTCCAGTGTGTACCCGCTTTAAGACGTAATCGAATCGGTACAACTATAAATAAAAATATGTAAACAAGATTTTTTTTCGTCATCGGCAGAATGTAGTTAAATTTATTGTATTTTGAGTTTTAACTATTATTTTTAATTATTTCATATATAATTTATTAAACTGTGATTAAAACCCGTCGTTATTCGAAGATATTCACAGAAAACTAAGGATTTATCTTTTTATAAAATAACAATTTTTTTTGTTTTTAAATGTATATTCAAACAATCTGTTACATATATTTTGAACAATTAGGAGAGAATGACAGAATAAAGAAACTTTTCATTGAAGACAATTTGTATAAAATAATACTAAATCTTAGTTTATAAGTTTATTTGATTATATTGAAACATATTTTATAAATTTATTAATGTATGTTATTATCATAAATACACACAATGCAAACCGACCACAACGGATAAGCAATATTCTAACGGAAAACGGTCATTGATAAAATGCATAAATTATAAGTATCAATTAAACATTTTTTCGATAAATATTTTAAGTAAGTAGTTAAAAATGTAAAATATAAAAATATTTTACATATCAGAAATTTAACTCGAATATTTTAATAATTATTCATTTTAACTGATTTTGTACGCTGAAAAAATAACGGAACTATAATGCCAAAATGTATATTAAGATATTTTATGCAATAAGTTTCAAGTGAATAACAGTTTATAACTGATTTGAATTAAATTAAATTTGAAAGCAATTATAAACAATTTATTTTGAAAATAACGATTCTGAGAGATTAGTTCACATTAGTTTGACAATATAATTATCTATAACCTATAGAAGTGCGACGCGCATGCCATAGCAGCATTTTTCCTATCTGTGCTGTGTGCAATGTATATTCTATCAGCAAACCACGTGTGAAAGTTTGGTAAAAATAAAAATTTAGTTATTGTGGATTAAATGTAAATATAAATAGGTCATGAAGTCGTGGGGCCCTGCCCCCACAGTAATTATTTTGTGGGGGCAATTGCCCCCACTACCCCCATTGTTCCGGCGCCCTTGCATACATATATACGACAGTAATCTTTATACGTTTATACAGCACATACATAAAACATTACTATTATTCTTTCTATTTTAGTCACTTGTTTAACTCTTGTATTATGTTTTAAAATAATTTATATTAATCATCGATATATGTACCATTTAAAGAAAAAAAAACAGGATGGGCCTCGCTCTGCTGTACACTTGGGGGTGGAGTGCGACTCTTCATAGGATAGGTCATTATAATGGATTTGTTAAATTTGAATTCAATGATAGGTATCATTGTATACGAAAAACGATTCTGAACGGAGATGATATGTTAGTCTAGAATATAATACATTGTTATTTATAAATATTGTATAAGTATATTTTATTTTTAAACGAAAAATTTAGAAAAACCGAAAATTTAAATTGTCTATAAATAAGTCAAAATATGTCAAAATACTTTTAAATTTTAACCATGTATAGAAAACGTCAATATAAAGATTTAATGATAATTTCAAGTTGTTGCGGTTTTTCGTTTTTGAGTTAGGGCATTTTAAAAAAACCGATGTCATTTGTCAGTTTAGAATATTATACATTACCCAGACAACAATTTCATAATATTAATATTATTGTAACTTTAGTACTTGGTTAAATTAAAAATATTATAATTGTTACATTATTATAACATTATTCGATGTTATAAAAGTAATATTTAATCTAAAATATTTTTTAAATGTGCTATTTTAGTTTTTTTTATAACATTACAATTTAAATCTAATAAGAATATTTTAATTACATATATTTTCTAACATAATATAATATTCAACATAATCAAATTATTTATTATCATCAGGTTCATTCAAGCTAGTAGAAATTAAATTTTCCATATTATTTTACCATACACCTTGTTCTAATAATATAATAACGAAATATTACACATATAATCGATATTTATGGAACGTACAACCGTACACTGCAGTAAACCTATGTCATTGTTTAAATATTATTATTGTCATCGCGCGTCGTCGTTGTTATCGTCGCTCGTTACCGTCGCCGTCGTCAACTGCACGTCTTAATTCTACTATCTATATTATAATCCTATTTAAAGCTGATGACTAAGCTAAGCTTAGTTGGTATACATTTGACAGTATAAAATACAACTATATTCTATAGGTGATTTATATATTGCCACAAAATTGAATGAGTGATTTTAATGTGATCTGTAATTCAAAAAGTTACTACTGTATAATATATATACAGATAATAATTAATATTATACTTATTACAACTTATATGTTTTAAAATCTTTTTTACAGATGCCTTAAGAACTCATCATAAGTATAAATCAATTGTTGAAAAAGAATTCCATAGGCCATTAGCAGTTTGGTTGGCACATGCCAAATATCGGCTTGCAAATAAAAATGAAAACTAATTTTCTAATACTATAATTTTATTTGTATTTTGTTTAATTATATTTATTATAAATATAATAAAAAAGATTTAGGTAAAAAACAAAAATATGTTTTTTTAATTTTAATGCACCTATATGTCGTCATCCTTTTTTCTGTGTATGATATAATGTTTTGAAGTGTAATTTACGAGATAAATCGTATTTAAGTTTATAGTACCTAAAAATAAGCTAACCTAACCTTATACTCTCTAGTAGTGTACATTTGCGCCGAGGTATTTGAGTAAATTTGAACCAAATTATTTAATAATAAATTATGAAGTATTTACACAAAATAAGTCATTACAAATTAAGCCGATACTGTTTAAATATCAAAAGTATATTCCATTGTATTTTATATATATTATTTAATTCCCAAACTTTGATAAATGTTGTAAGAACATATAAATAATATTTTTGAAACATAATTTAAAATCCATAAAATACTTCAATAATATTTTGAAACTTAATTCTTATATTCTCAAAATATTAAACAATATTATAAACACAATATTATACTTAAAATATTTTCAGAACAATATTGCTATAAGATTATAAAAAATTTAAAAGTGTGGCCAAAAAACCAAGGTAGAACATTCTAACAATATTGGAATGATATTATTAAAACTCAATCTGAACATTCTTATAACATTTATATTTATTTTAGAATATTATTAAAAACTTCTAGAAACATAATTTTGTTGTCTGGGTATATTATATTTTACATGTAATTTTATGTCAATATTCGCTGTTCAAACGCTTATAAAAAAAAATTGTGACTATGGATTTTAATAATTTTTGAATGACTTTAAGAACTACTTCTGTGGAATCTTCTATTAAATTTTCAAGTATTTTGTAGGAGCCAAATTTTTTTTATCACCGATTATAAAAATAAAATGTAAAAAAATCGAATATTAAAATGCCTATAAGTGGCTTAAAAATCAATATAATATTTTGAAAAAAATATTACATAAAAGAAATACCAATCTTATCAGATGGTAGAAATTTCAAAAATCTGCGACTTATACTTTTTGAATTATAACAAATATTAAAAATCGTTCGAGAATAAATCGTTATTTTATGCAATTTCGTAAATATTTAAATTTCAAACAGTCATAAAATTTTTTCCTCTAAGTCCGGAAAACATTTTTTTAAAGATTTTTGAAGAGTAGCTTATAGATAACCTAGTGTTAAAATTTTGAACCTTAAGTATGAACAAAAAAAATTTTATGAATATTTATCTACAAAATAACTTGCAAATTTTCGCAATTTTTACATATTTCGTATAAATTGGAACTTTGAGCACTTATAAAAAAAATTGTGACTTACGATTTTAGATTTTTTTTTATCAGTTAAGGAACAACTTATAAGAAACCTTGTATTAAATTTTCAAGATTTTCTGAACGGCCAAAAAAATTTAATCGTTATTTTAAGAAAAAAAAATTATAAAAATTGAAAATTTCAATTGTCTATTTATAGCTTAATAAAAGTCAAAATACTTTTAAAATTTAACGGTGTATAGAGAACGCTAATCTAAACATTTAGTGAAAATTTCAAGTATTTACATCGATTAGTTTTTGAGTTATAGCAAAATAAAAAATTTGATTTTGTCAAAAACTGGTTTTGCGTAAAAACTCTCGTTTTTCCCTTATTCTTTTAGGGTTTTTTCCGTCGCATTTAAAAAATATTGAAAATTTTTACTTTTGACCCCTCAAAGTACCAACTAGATTCACTTTGCTTTCAGAAAAGTTGCTACATAAGCAAATCGAAGCATTTTTACTGCCAAAAAAGGTGTCGTCAGTCACAAAAATAAAAAATTAAAATTAAAAAATTTAAAAATTTAAAAAAATGAAAAAAAAATAAAAAAAAAACACACATCATTGTAAAACCAATAGATTCCATCACTCCGTTCAGAATCTAAAATGTGGTATTATTGAGATCTAAAAAAAATTTAACTAAAATTTATTAAATTTTATTAATCTAACATACTAAGTATGAAGTACATTTATTTAAGTTAATATTTAAGAATCTTTAATCTTTTTCATTAATTTAATACATATTAGGTACACTGTATCTCATAATATTATAATATGTTCTATAATTGTACTCACCTGAATAGTTTAAACAAATTTTGTAATTGAAAAATCGAGTTAATCACTGACGCACACAGTTACACTTTTTGAGTATTTAATACCATTAATTGGCAAACCAATAGACAATTGCTACATATAAGCTTATTTTTATTTGAGACTCAATGAAAATAATTGTATTGATTTTAATATATATTTTTTTTTTTCCATGAAATTGTTTGATTGGATTTGATTTTATATTAATTAATTCGATCATCTATACTTGAGTGTTTTTTTTTTTTTTTTTTATTATAGCTTCAAGTTACAACTAATACAGTACTTGAGTGTTTAATTTATAAAACAAAACTATTTATAAAATAATTTAAATAAACATATTCATAAAAGTCATAATTCCCTACTTATAAGTAAAAATGATATAAAATGAATCATAAGTCATTGTAATTTTAGATATTAATAAAAAAATACGATTAATTTTCGGTGGCGGTTTATACATTCTTTGTTGTTGAACGAATGCACCAAGTACTCAAAAGTAATTATTTTAATTTACATTTATGGTTGTATTAAAAGGAGACTTGTGATAATGCACATTGTAAAAACAATAGTCACAAAATGTTTTTAATAACTTTTTTAATATATACCAGTGAAGCAAATAAGTTGAAGCAGCTAAATTGTAAGTTAGATTTAAGGAAAAATGAATGAGAGATCGAGGTATTCGTAATATGACTGTGCCGCGATATATGCTGTTTAACAAACTGTTTTTAACTTATGTGTTTTAATAAAGGGCTTCCAAATTGTTGTTTTACTTTTATTAACTTTAGTTTTATTCGTGGTTTACTACCAGAGATATAAATACAGTAAAACCTCGTTTAGACGGAACTTCGGTAAGATAGAAACCCCAGTATTACGGAACATTTGTTTGGTCCCATTTCAAAATACATATAATTTTATCCCGCCAAGATGTAAATCTCGCCAAGCCAAAAACAGACACGTTTTTGTAATAAAAGTTGATGAAAACCCTCGCTAAGACGGAAATATATAATAAAATTTATAATAATTAATAATATACAATACATTTATTTTTGTATTATTGATAATCATAGATAATTGATATATTTTGTACGATGACGTTGATACAAATACAAAAATCAATAAGCGATTTTTTTTAAAAAATATAATTATTATTAATGTATACTGACTATAAATTAATTAATATAAATAAATAAGTATAAGCATAAAATTAAGTTAAAAATATAAATTGTATGTATTATGTATAAGCTGGTTTAAAGGCTGGTTTACACGCTACGACTTTATCGGATACTACAAATCGTATCAAGTAATACGGAGCGTGTAGACATCAAATCGTACGTCTTAAGGTACGTTTTCCCTACAGCGTCCAGACGCAGCGTCCTAAAGAGGCGTCTTAACGCAGCGTCTAGACGTAACATACACTCGTTTTCTCAGTAAGCGTCTTGACGCAGTCATTTTCGTTTTTTCGATCAGATTGCGTTAACAAAAATCTGTCATAGTGCTTGCAATCTTCATCTAGTACACACGTAAGTTTTTCAATTTATTTTCCAAAAATCTTCATCGTGATGGACGAGATACAATGACGATTGATTTTGAACAATAATATTATTATTTGTGAGATGCTCAGAGAAGAAGTAGAATTTGAAGAATAATTACTACAAATGATTTCCAAACAAAGAAATCGATTTAAAATTCTAGTATCTACTAGGAAAACAGAAGGATTTTTTAATCAATTAATTGAAGGGCATTTTATGGTATGCGAACGCAGGACGTCTGAACGCAACACTAGTCCAGATTAGGAGTGCGGTCGGACGCACTCCGTCGTTTACCGACGCATTGCGTTAAACGCAAGTAGAAAAACGGTCACATATAAAATGCATGTACAGTGATAATGCGTCTGACGTTGCCTCTGGACGCTGCAGGGAAAACGTACCTTTATCGAATAAAAACTGAGATGGAAAAGTGTGTGATAAGCGGAACATGTAAACACTCCATAAAACGTATGTTTTATTGTCCGTTTAAGATATCTGATAAAATGTACAATAAGTCGTAACATTTAAAATAAACATGTAATCTTTAATTTAATTCAATTTTATTTTGTTGAACTCCGTCAAGACGGAAACCCCGTTAAAGGTCCGCACACACTACAGTTAGTTACACACTAATAGCACACACTACTAGTTTTTTATTCTTTTCTCTGTACTTCTCTACTAATTGCCTAACACAAAATAATGGCTCCATTGTCGATTTTCCTGGCATAAAACCAAACTGGTTTTCTGATATCGACGTCTCACTTCTTATCCTCTTCTCTATAATCTTTTCCCAGATCTTCATACTATGACTCATGAGCTTTATTCCTCTATAGTTCCCACATTCTTGTATGTCTCCTTTTCCTTTAAATATTGGTACAATAAAACTCTTTCTCCAATCTTCTGGCATTTTTCCCTCTATCAGTACCTTATTAAAAAGATTTTTCAACCACCCAATGCTTACATCTCTTAACATTTTCCACAAAATATTTGTTATAAATCAAAAAGTATAAGTCGCAGATTTTTGAAATTTTCACCAGCTGTTAAGATTGGCATTTCCTTTATGTCATATTTTTTTCAAAATATAATATTGATTATTAAGCCACTTATAGGCATTTAAAATATTCGATTTTTTTACATTTTTTTTTTATAATCGGTGATAAATAAAATTAAGCTCCTACAAAATACTTGAAAATTTAATAGAAGATTCCACAGAAGTAGTTCTTAATGTCATTCAAAAATTATTAAAATCCATAGACACAATTTTTTTTTATAAGCGTTTGAACAAAGAATATTGACATAAAATTACATATAAAATATAATATAATGTATAATATTCTAGACTGACAAATGATATCGGTTTATTTAAAATGCTCTAACTCAAAAACGAAAAACCGCAACAACTTGAAATTTTCACTAAATCTTTATTTTGATGTTTTCTATACATGGTTAAGTTTTCAAAGTATTTTGACATATTTTGACTTATTTATAGACAATTTAAATTTTCGATTTTTCTAAATTTTTCGTTTAACAATAAAATATACTTATTACAATATTTATAAATAACATTGTATTATATTCTAGACAAACATATCATCTCCGTTCAGAATCGTTTTTCGTATACAATGATACCTATCATTGAATTCAAATTTAACAAATCCATTATAATGACCTATCCTATGAAGAGTCTCACTTCACCCCCAAGTGTACAGCAGAGCGACCCCCCCCCCGGTTCTTTTTTTTTATATTTGTTTTTATAGACAATGAATACTGATTCAAACAATTGCTTAATCGAGCATCTTTTGGAAAATGAATTTCATTTAAAAAATGTTGATGAAAAATTAACAATTGTAAAAAATGGTCGACCATGTCCAGAAATTCCAAAATTGACATATAATCACAAATAAAAAAACAAAGTTTACATTCGTCATTTTAATATTTCTAATTATTTAAATACTTCATGGTTGGCTGGTAGTGCAAAATTAAATAAACTTTTCTGTTGACCTTGTGTTTTATTCACCAGGGAAACAAATGTATTCAAAGTATTCAAAAACGTGAACGATCTCAAACACATATTTCTTCTGTTTTAAAATTAAAAATGTTTGGAAAATCTAGAATTGATTTGCAGCTTGATGAACAAAGACGTTGAGATATAATACACCATAATGAGTTGGTAAAAAAAAATAGAGACGTTTTTAAACGTTTTTTGTATAAATATTTTTACTTGATTTATTTAATTTATTGCAACTTTGAATTTTAACGTATATTTCAGTTTGAAAATCCGTTAGAGCATTAATGAATATAAATAAAGATGAACGAGTACTTGAGAAATATGAATTTAAATGCGAATGGAACGACTCACAAGCGTTTGTTGTTATTGATTGTGTTTGTTTTTTGGCGATTCACGAATTACCATTTCGTGGTCACAATAAAATAGTTAATTAAGAAGGGTAATTTCCTCGGTTGTTTAAATTTATTATCATCTTATGATTCTATTTTAAACGTGCATTTAGAAACATCAAAAATATTCCGTGGTACATTCAATAGAATTCAAAATGATCTTATTTGCTCAATTAGCAGCATTATATCAACGTCCATTGAATCAGAAATAAAAAATACTAATTTTGTTGCAATATTATTAGATGAAACTTCAGACATAACAAATCTGTCTCAATTATCAACAACTTTAAGGTGTGTCCATCATGAAACCGGGGAAGCACATGAACGTTTTATCTCATTTGTTGACGTTAGTGCTGATAGATCAGCGACGGTTTATTGAAACACGTAATTGACATAGTTAATAGGTATGAATTAAAACATAAATTAGTAGCTCAAACTTATAACGAAGCAGCCGTTATGAGTGGTCATGTTAGAGGACTAAAAGTTAAAGTAAAGGAGCTCTACCCAAAAGCATTGTTTATCCATTGAATTAGTCATTCATTAAATCTTGTACTTTCACAAGCAGCATCAAATATAAAAGACTGTAAGATTTTTTTCAAACACTTACTGGTAAAGGATAATTTTTTACTAAATCTTCTAAACGTACACATGCTTCTAATTTTACAAAAAAAAATGCCAAAAAATGCGTCGAATAGATGGAATTTTTCTTCTCGCTTAGTAAATACGGTTCACTAATACAATTCATATTTCATAGAGTTTTTTCAACTCGTATTAGATAATTCTAATGATTGAGATAATGAAGCGATAGTATTATCTCAAGTTATCATACATTTTTTTGATAGTTTGACAAACATACTTTTTTCTAATAGTATTTAGTAAAATATTTAGTTTGACTGATATTTTATATGAAGTGTTACAAACTAAACGTTTAGATATTTTATAATGTGTGAAAAAAATTGAAGAAACTAAATGTCAACTGCAAAATTATAGATTAAATCTATTTGAAAAATTATGGGAAACAGTTTTATTATATAAAGGCAATTTTGAGCTACAGCGTAAAATTCGTAACCCAAAAACATTTTACAAAGTACTTTTTAATGAAATATTTGATAACATATTGACAAATTTGCAAGTGCGATTTGGTTCTTTAAAAAAATTTGCATTTTTATCATTAATTTAACCAAGTAAATATTCAAACTACACGAACGAATTTCCAAATTCTGCTCTAGAAAACTTGCGAGGGTCAAATTTCGGAGAAATATTTGATTTTATTAGATTACGAAACGAATTAATTGTTTTGTACACATCTGAAGAATTTTTAAATACTAATCCATATGGTTTAGTCAAAAAAATTAAGATGAATGATTTAATATCGGCGTTCTAAGAAGTATTTAAACTCGGTCAACTAATTTTAACTTTTCCTAGTACAACAGCTTTAGTTGAACGTTCTTTATCGGCATTAAAACGAATCAAATCGTATCAAAGATCTACACAAGGGCAAGAAAGACTTAGTTCATTATCATTAATTTCAATCGAAAAGGAACTCCTGCACAAAGAAAAAAATCATCCAGAATTTTATGATAAAGTTATTAACGAATTTTTAAAACAAGAAAGACGAATGGATTTTACCTATAAATAAATTTTATATTGTAAATTTTATTTTTTATCAATAAAATACCTTTTTTTGTTTTAACTTGAAATTTTATTTAAGCACTTACCCAACATAAAATATCTCCGCACGCCACTGCTTTAATCTAATCTAATCCTACCTACGAGTGAACATAAAACCGGTACTACGAGCCACATCGGCGACTACGGCGATAATTACGATCTGCGACATTTTTGTTTTGGCGACATTTTTATCGCGACGTTTTTGTTGCGATATTTTGACGCGACACCATAAAATTTTATGGCGTGTATAAACAAATAATACATGTATGTAAATGTGTGAGCAAATAATATACCTACCTATATAATATAATAACTGTTTGTATATATTGCCCTATTTAAGTACTTATTATACTCGTATTAAAGCACACTATTATAATACACTTATATTATATAATTTATTTACACATATAACTTAACAACCTAATTATAATTGATGTATATTTTATTTTTTCGAAATTAAATTTTACTTTCTATAATGTACCTATAGTTGAATGAATTTTCTTATATAATAGTTAATTTTAGTATTATACAAAGTAAATTATTAGGTATCATGATTATAAAACATTTCATATATTCGTGGGAAATGAAAATATAATTGCATTGTTTATCACTTAAAATTACTCAGAATTTGCTTAATTTCTTACTATAAAATAAACAAACTTTTTAGCGATTTTGGGCACATGACGTTCATTTGGTGACCAACGTTCAACCATACCACATACCTATTTTGTAAATTAAAATTGTATCAGTTTGAACCATTCTATAATGGACGTATATTTATCGGAATCAGATTCAGATGATGAAATCCTACTCTTGGCAGCATTGATCGAAGACGAAGAAGATGAAAGGTATTTTATTTACTGTAGTTAAAAAAAGTGTAAACATATAACTGTAGCATTAACACTTTCAAATTTATATAGTATTCAAAAAAAGAAATACTGGGTTCATGACATTAATAAAGAACGTGAAATCCTTGGAGAGTATACTACCTTAATGCGTTAACTGAGAGCAGACCCAAAACGATTTTTTATATACTTCAGGATGACTCCAGAGTGTTTTGATGAAATCTTAGGTTGGATATCAGATGACATACATGTATGTAAGATGCCGACGAACTTTCGTTAGCCGATTCCTCCATCAGAACGACTGGCAATCAGTGACGTAAACTGGGTGGTGCAAATGTGGCACTTGCACCACCACATCTAAAATGTGGTGGTGCAAAGGTATGTTTTTGCACCACCGGAAAATCGTTGAAATGTTATACCTATATTTCATAATATCATATTATTTCGCGGTTATTTCATGAGATATCTTACAAAAACAAATTCTCGTATCCATATTATCAATATAAAAACTTATTATCTTGTCCCATCCACATCCAATCCCATCATTTAAAGAAAATCAAACGGATATTATAAGTGGATTAAGTGAAATATTTATGTCAGAAGAACCAACTGAAGATCTTTTAAAATTAGTTAGTGACACATATAACTTCAATACACATGACTTGAAAACACAGTTGGAAATATTTAATAGAATGTTTAACCAAAAATATGACAATAATTCAGTATCTGAAAAATTGGAAGCAAAAATAGATTATATAAGGCAAAATGATATTCAAAAAGGTTTTCCAGACTTTAACAGAGTCTTTAAAAATATTTTTAACCATACCAACTAATACAGCAAGTTGCGAACGTTCATTTTCCTGTCTAAAGAGGTTGAAAACATATCTTAGAACGACGATCGGACAAAAGCGTTTAAGTAGTTTAGCTAATTTACAAATTGAAAAAAATTATTGCATTGATTTCAACCAAGTAATTGATGAGTTTGATGCAACTTGCCTTGAAAGAGGACGTCGACTCAGTTTAAAATAAATTGTAATGTTATATAATTTCAAATAAAGGTTTTACTGTTAAAATAATTCTTATTTATTAATTTTACAAAAAAAAAAATGTTTATTGGGTGGGGATTTTTAATGGAAATAAGTATTATTGGGTTAGAAAATAAAATATGTCTCTGCACCACCAGAAATTGAGGCTAATTTACGCCACTGCTGGCAATTGTACTTAGGTAAATTTTAAATCAGTTCAATACAAATAGATATTTATAAATACGAGTAGTTGGTAATATAATATCAATTTTATATTAATAATACTTTGAAACACTTAAAATATTTGAGATGGATAATATGATGCAACAAATTAATCCTTATTATTGTTGTTTAAAATTAAAAGCTTGATTTTGAAAATTAATTAATTTAGTTTACTTTAACTAAAACAAATAAATATATATTAGTTATCGGAACGTAAATAAAACAAAAGATATAGGAAATCTGTTTCATGGCCATGTATAATTTTGGGTACTATTTTCTACTGATAAATTTATAACTTCAGTGCTGTGAGTAGGGTAAGCCACAGGCCGTTCCGTTTGAAAGTCATGTTGGATATTTTGATATCCTTCCTGTACAGTATGATGAATTGGCTGCAGGGAACGACTGTTACTCATTAAATATTAATTTTCTTCAATTTGATCCATTTCTAAATTTCCAATAATTTCCGAAATTTGTTTTTTTGCAATAGCTTGTCTTCTTGCAGAAAATGTCTTGATCGTTTTGGCGTCATCATCATGAGCATTTCAACCGCATCAAGTGCATCAGATATTACTTTTTGTTTTTGTTTAAATGTTCGATTATTTTATCAATATTGGACACTGTGGGCTCTTTTTGCTGTTCTCTACGTTGCGATTTTTTAATTTGTATTGAAGTAGGTTGGTCTATAGTAGGTGAAAACTCCGGATAGAAATCACCCAACTGTTAACTGTTAACTGCGATTGCAGCTTGTGTCATTGAGACTGCATTCCCCTTTATCGTCTTCCACATTAGATGTTGTACTTAAATATAACAATAAAACATGATACAGTTAATTTATCGTAAAAAAAATATAAAGGTATCAAAGTCAGTGTTATTAATTTTTCTATTGTTCGTAAAAAATAAAAATGGGTTCAATGAAAATATTTTTTTTTTTTACTAAAAGATTAACTACATTGTTTTCTATTAGTGCAGTTACATGTTTCATCAAGATTGACCAAACAAATTAATTGTAATATAATATGTATTTAAAGCTAGATTTAAAATATTTTTAAAGTTCTATAGTTAGCTCAAAAAATCTTAATTTTTTTTGGAAAGAACATAGTTTTTAACGATTAAACCGTTTGTCTTATTTTATATATAAAACTGTCTTTTTGCAACACTGACTTTAAAGTATAAGTATCTACTTTAATACTAATTAATACATTTGAATAATTACTCACGCAGTGAAACTCAAATGTAGTCTTAAAAAATCCAAATACTCTGCCCAATTATATTTTTTATATTGATCCAATTTTTTTCTTTTAGAAGGATCTAAAGCTTGCCCAGTTATCGTTGCATTAGCTCTTAAATATTTTTGATAAGAATCCCTCATATTTTTCCATTTATTTTTTAACAATTCTCCTATTATTATATATTATACATATATCTGGTATTATCATAATAATTAATTTAATTTTAAATATTATATGTGTTATTATGAATAAATAACTGTATTTATTAATAATAAGTTATTATTTTGGAGCTTTTCTAGTTTACCGGGTACCCTAAATTTTAGCAATTATTTTTTTTGAAATCAATCAAATCGACGTTTTAAAAACAATGGTGAAAACCAATTGCGCTGATCATTAGTTTTTGAGTTATAGGAATTTGAAAATTGACATAGTTATTAATTATAATTGGAATAGTATAATAGAATCAACTGAACTAGATTCATATGATAGTTTACTTTAAACTCATTAAACCGAAAATAGATATAAGCATATTTTAAAATTGTTATTAATATGAATTTCCTTTTGGTATTTTTCGCCTTATCTTATAGTTCGTCATAATGTGTTAAATATATACGAATTTTATGAATAAAATTGTTTTTATTTATTTTAATAATTAATTTAAATTATTTATGAAAATTTCATCAAGTATCTATACGTCTACTATAGGATGAGGGGTTATGTGTTCGAAAATGATATGTTCGAATAAAATGTGTTCGAATGAAAAGTGTTCGAAAAAGCATATGTTCGGATGAATTTTTGTTCGAATAGTTAAACTCATTCTTAAAAACAATCATATTATATTAAAATATTATTTATTTATTAATTATTTATATGGTGAAAAAAAATTATTAAATGTATAGGTATATCGTCAAGTAAAATAAATAAATGTATATATGAGTATATTCTAGTTAAAGTTTAAATTGTACGCAATGCCTCTTAAAAACTCAATGTTATTTTTATGAGACGATATCGACGAGGGAAATGCGCCATAATGTTAATTGTTAAATTTTCTTAAATAACCGTCTTTTCCTGGTTATAAATACAAAGTTTTTTAACAAAAATTCATTCGAACAAAAATTCATCCGAACATATGCTTTTTCGAACACTTTTCATTCGAACACATTTTATTCGAACATATCATTTTCGAACACGTAACCCGACATCCTACTATAGACTAGTTTATTACTTAAATTTGTTTAGGTATTTTGCAACCGATGACTCTTATTTGACAATAGGCCACAGTTATCGTGTTGGTTTCTCAACTGTGAGTAAAATAGTTATTGAAGTGTGTGAAGCTATTAATAAAATATTGGGTCCAATGTTTTTACCAGAACCTACGTCAATTTGGAATGAATCATTAAAAGGCTTTTATGAAAAATGGTAATACCCAAATTGTATAGGTAGTGTAGACGGGAAACATGTAACTATCAAATGCCCAAACAACAGTGGATCACGAAATTTTTGTTGCTTAAAAAAGTTTTCCCTTGTACTGATGGCAATAGTTGATCCAAATTCCAAATTTATTTGTATCGACGTTGGTGGTTATGGTCGAAATTCGGATGGTGGGATTTTAGAAGAATCTGCAATGGGTAAACCTCTGGAAGCTGGGCTTTTAAACTTCCAAAAGGTGTGCCGTTACCTGGACAAACAGAAGACACACCATGGTCCTTATTGGCGATGAAGCATTTGCTTTAAAAACTTATTTGATGAAGCCATTTCCACGTAGGCAATTCAGGAATAATACCAGATTAGATACTTTTAATTATAGATTATGCAGAGCAAGGCGAATAGTTGAAAACGCATTTAGCATTTTAACCAAAAACTTTCGAATTTACAATAGGCCTATAGAACTTAAAGAAGAAACAACTATTAAAGTTATATTAGCAACCTGTATTTTACATAATTATCTACGTTTGAAAAATTGCGTTATGGAAGATAAAGAGTTAGATCAGGATCAGTCTATAATTGGTGCCTTAGCAAGTTGACTGCCACGATGTTTTTGTAGAGCTGTCCTCAAACGCTATGAGTACCAGAATAGGTACTCGCTGTGTTTGTCACATATGCTGTTGTATTTTTAGACAGATGCTAACATGGGCCATGGGTTTTTTTTCATATTTCTTATAATTTTCTTATCGTAATTGTTTATTTATATCATTTTAATAATATTTAAAAGAAAAATAAACCGATTTGGAGTGAGTACCATATATGGTACTCAATGCCTATTGTATCATATTATTCAGTTATACGTTTATTTTCATTCGAGTCATCGTCGAGTTGTGACGTTATTGATTAGTTTATTACAATGAACGACAACGAAATTTTTCAAGCTCTTTAGTCATCAGATGAGTTATCTGAATTTGATGATAGTGATGCAGATCCTGACTTTGCTTTGGTAAATATTGCCTATTTTATAATATTTTTTGTATATCGTTTTAAGTCTACAAACGTCAATCGGTTTATCATAAATATGTATATAATGCACAACTTTTATCATGTATGACCTAACTAATAATAGTAAATAATTTAATATAAAATATATACTACCTATTTTATTTATATAATATAGGATTCTGATACTGATGATGATATTATTCCTTCGAATAACTCACATGAAAATGATGAAAATTACACTTCTGACACTGATGATATAATTGCTTCAAATAGTTTAAATGAAAATTATGACGCTTCTACTTCAAGTTCGTCTGGTTGGGGTCCTATAAACAGTAATACTTCTAGTCCAGTGTTCAATTCTGAGTCTTTTGGAATCAACCCAGACATAATCGAAACACTTAATGATGGTACACCATATGACTTCTATTCTTTATTTTTTGATGACGAAGTCTTAAATTTATTAGTAATTGAAACTAACAGATATGCTCGTGATTTACTTTCAACTCCTCGTGGTCCAAAATCTAGACTCAATAAATGGGTAGATGTTGGCACAATTGAAATTAAGAGATTTTTGGGAATAGTTATGTGGATGGGGTTAAATACACTACCAACTTTGGCAAGTTATTGGAGCAAAAATGAAATGTATCAAACACATATTCCTAAGTATATGACCAGAAACAGATTCGAGTTTCTTTTGAGAACTTTTCATTGTTCAAACAATCAAACATGTCCTAGAGGTGACAGATTGTATAAAGTTCGTGGTTTGGTTGATATGCTAGTGAGCTAATATAAAATATGCAACATACCAGGGGAAAATTTGTGTATTGACGAATCGGTGATTCCATTTGTTGGACATTTGTCGTTCCGTCAATACATAAAAAATAAAAGGCATCGATATGGCATAAAAATATTTAAATTATGTATAAATGATGGGTATACTATTGGATTTAAAATATATGCTGGTCAAGAAACTATCCCGGGAGTTGCAGTTTCAACGAAAATTTTAATGGAGTTAGCTGCAGATTATTTAGATGAGGGTAGAACCATGTTTACTGACAACTGGTACACATCAGTTAGTTTAGCTAATGAACTATAAAGCCGATCAACAAATCTCGTAGGTACATTACGTTCTAACAGGAAGTTTAACCCAAAAGACGTAATAAACGCCAAATTAAAGAAAGGTAAAATAAAATCAAGCCAAAATGAAAATAATATTGTAATTATGAAGTGGAAGGACAAACGTAATGTACTTATGTTGTCAACAAAACACAAAGACAATTTAATAGAAACAACTAATAAACGTGCTCAAAAATTATTGAAACCAAAAATGGTAATGGATATAATAAGGCAAAAGGTTTTGTCGATATTTCTGATTTGAGAAATTCTTACCATTCACCACTTCGTCGATCTTTAAAATGGTATCGAAAAATTGCATTCGAAATTCTACTAAATACAAGTTTATTAAATGCTTTGACATTATTTAATACTGTGACTGGCAATTAAATGGGTGTAACAAAGTTCAGAGAAAATATAGTTCAAGCTTTACTAATGAAAGACAACATACCAATGATACTCAAACCAACTGAAAGAGAAATTCATAAAATTGTTAATTCTAATCGTGGTAGATGTTTCAATTGTTATTTTGAAATGGTCCAACAAGGTGGAAGGGAACACGCACAAAAAATTACACGCAAAGTACAAACAAAGTGTCCAGGCTGTTCTAAACATCTCTGTTTGGATTGCTTTTTCAAATTGCATTCAAGAAAAAAAAATATAATTTATAATTATATATTATATAATAATAATAATATTTATAATATATTTACTTATTTGTTTTTTTTTTTTTTTTTGATATTTTAACTAAAAAAGCTTAAAAAGTATAATATGAATACGAGTTGTATAAACTTTTTTTAAATATATTTATGTTTGATTTATTAATATTTTAACTAAAAAAGCTTAAAGTTTATACTGTAGTATAATATAAATACGAGTTGTATAATATTTTTTTTTGATAATTAAATTTTTATTTTAAAAAACATTGAATTTGAGCGCTGTTTGCTGTATTCAGTTTGAAATTTTCTCCTCTTTCTATTCCATTAAACGAATTGAGCATTAGAAATGGTTCTCAGTGACGTAATTACGAAAAAAAGTGAGTACCAATATTGACCCTCAAACCCTGAGAGTCAAATGGTGTGAGTACCAGAATTGATACTCAAAGCCTGTAGCACGAAACGTGTTTAAAATGTGTGGCACAGGAGACAAATCACGTGAGTACCAAATATGGTCCTCGTGGCAGTCAACTTGTTAGAAGAAAGTGTAATTAATAATCAAAGAGGAACAAATGAAGCATTGCATGTACGAGAACGATTTGTCAATTTTTTTAATTAATTAATTATAAATAATTGTCTATTGTATATTCAAGATATTTATTATAAAGATGGTATTGATCATTTATTTTAATATTTTCAACAATATATGCACAACTTTATAAGGTAGATACTACATAATAATACATATATTATAATGTACAATATATATACTAGTATATAATTACTAAAAAAAATTTTATTTAAAAGTTATAACATTAAATTACCTTTTTCTCCGTTCATTTCTTGACTTATAACATTGTCCCATGTATAATCTTTTTTTCTTATATCCTTAAACTCTGGTAAGGTGTGTCAAACATTATTGGATGATTTTTTACAATAAGTATAATTTTTTCTGTCAAATCTTTTTTTAATGAAGACATTTTAAAAATAAAAAACAACTTAAAAACTGTTAGGTACGTTTCTATTGACTATAAATACACAATTATTGGTTCGACATAAGAAGTCAGAGTCATAGCACAAACGCAGTTGATCACAAATTACAGATATCAACATTTATATTTCAATATCTAACATTATAAATATAATTATATAATATAACTCAAAATAAAGTTAGTTATGGTGATATCGGCACATACAATTTATAATTATATAACTATATTTGTGATTAACACACGGGCATTCCTAGAAGTGTCGTTGTCAATAAATCGATCGACGTATTTTAATAATTTTTGATATATTTCATCTATAAATATACAATTTACATAATATACACACAAATAAGTTGGTACCTAAATTCGTGTAGGTACACTCTATGATTTTATATTCATCTACGTACATTATATTTTGAATTTATATTACAATTTAAATAATAAAATATATTACCATGCAGATAGTGGATTTTGGGTACCTATCTGTTATTTATTCGATCATACCGTCTTATCGAGGTTTTACTGTGTGTGTTTATATTTATATAATATGCTTAAGTGGATACTTAAGTTTTACTACTGACTATTTTATCTTCTTCCACATCAACAAGTATATTTTTACTAAAATTGTTTGTTCATATTTTTGACCAAACAGATACATTCATTCATTCTAAAAGAATAGTTGGTTCTTTGTTTAATATTTTTTTAATTATTTTTACATTCTCACGATCTTCGTTCAAAAATTCTGATATTTTTTATAAATTCTGATTTGAATAAATTAGTTAACACTTGACACTATACACATGTTAAGTGCAAATTATGATCTTTATAGTTTGTTGAATACTATTAACAGTTCTATTATGTACGTATGCGACGTATAAGTTCCTCCTAAATTGAATTGTTGATATTGTGATATGGTTTTACATTGTTGAAATATTTTCAGTCAGCATTGATTATTTGTAATCCGTATTAATTTTCAATGTAATGCTGAAAGACAATTACGTCGACAATCGACCCGCGCCACGGTTACAAGAATCACTAACCTGTCAAACCTCTTTGTATTCGTTCCATCCGATAATGAAATTTATATTTGAGACCGTAATACGAATATTCACCAATACCAACTTAAATTACGATCCTATAAACTGATTATCTTTCAAGTCGGCGCGCGTGACAATGTCATCTGGATTTTCCACCGTGCTCACAAAGATTTTAATCACACTTTTTTTTTTTTGTATGATATTTTTGTCGAAGAGTTTATATATCACAATGAACAGACGCGATTACCGGTATCGTTTATTACATCTTGATGCCCTTACAAATAATTTAATTTAAATCGGCAGACGGTAAGACGTCACACGTCATCGACAGTAATCGTATTGTTATGCTTAATATATCACGAACCTCGCACTTTCGCAGTCATCAACAACGAACGATCGAACGATGGACAAACAAAATAAATAAAATTTATATTTGACTAGTTTTAATTTGGTTTCTTCAAAATAAAAATATGGCTTTTTCTAAAAATGTCAAAAATGTCTAGTGTTTAACAATTTTTGCCGTCCTGGAGAGAAAGTTCCTTTGACATCTGTGTTAATCCGTGTACTTAGAAATAATTGCGTTATAAGTTGTACGAAGAATTATTTATACCGAGATGCGCTCAGTGACGTATTTAACCTAGGGCCATGATCCAGAATGGCAGGCTGCGAGGGGTGGCACAGTTGGTCCATCGCGCTCAGTGTTAGGCGCCTTTTGTAACCGTTGCATGCACTAGGGAAAAAAATTAATTTTTTCATACCAATGTTTACTTGATACAAGAATTCAAAATTATTAGCATTAGTGATAATACATTGAATACTACAGAGTTATCAGTGATAACTTATCACCAGGACTCGGAACTTATAGCAATTAAAATCATTAAAATAAATGCTTTAAAAAGCACCTAAAAACATCTTTATAAGCAGTTATGAAACTTAAATATAAACAAAAATATTTAATTAAAAAAAAAAAAATAATGATTTAAAATAGGAAAAATAAGCAAAAATTTTAAAATTTCTTTTTTACATGAACACGATAAAGTACTAGACATATTTTAAAAATATGTTGAATATAAAATTAAAGATTACAAAAAATATTAAAACAAAAAAATGTAGTCCATGTTATAATTTTTTAATTAAAAAATCCAAAAATAAAAAATCAATCTTTATATTATAAAAAAAGTAGGGATAGGCCGATACCCGATACTCCGATATATGCTGCCGATATAAAACCGATACCTAATAACATTATGTAAATATTAAAACAACATTTTTTGCAAAAAAACATGAGCAGATACCACCATAAAACCTATACCACTAACCGATATATAATAAAACCGATACCTGATAACTCAAATGTTACCTAGAAAAGTTAAAACATTGTTTATAACAACTACCAACTAGTAGTGTAACTAGAAAAAAAAAATAGTAATTAATTAGAATAATTTATTGATTAATGATTACCATAGAGTAATTTTTATCAATTGTATTACAATTTTGAGATTTTAAATAATATTGCTGTTGAAATATTATTGTAATGTGATAACAAGGAAAGCCCTGCCAATAATTTACAGTATTTGATATTGATTATTGATAACTAGGGCCCGGATTTCAATGCAAAATGCATCTTTTTTTGGTTAATCTTAGGCAATGCTTTCCAAGCTTATAATTTGATTCATATAACAGAGACTTCAAAGGTGAAATTTTTATTTTGCATTTTTTGCTTTTTTTTGCATATTTTAATATTTTTTCATTTTTAGAACATAGTTTAGCATTTTTCGGTCATTTTTTCGTTTTTAATGCATATTTGGTCAATAAAATAAAACTATACAAATTTAGTCTATTCAAAAATATTATTTAAAGATAAATTATTTTCTTGATATTTAAGTAGCTTTAACGGGTTTTCCATATTAATTGTCAATCTTTATTTTTTGATTCAGTTTTTATCATAATTTATTATTGTCTGTGGAGTGTCACCCGTATTCGATCAAAAATCACGTTCAAATAAGTATTTTCATATTACATTTCGGTCATAACATTTGCTTGTCAATAAAAAGTCAATTTTTCAAATTTTCAGTTTTTTTTAATAAAATAATAAATAAAAATTACATCTTATTTAAAGTTTACAAATCGTGTAAAAAAAAAAATATATATATATATACATATGGCATTTTTAAGATCATTTTTGTGGTAAAATGCATTTTTTAAGAGCATTTTTGGCTGATTTTTAGAGCATATTTGTATAGTTTTAAATGCATTTAAATCCGGGCCCTATTGATAACCTATGTTTTTTTTTTTAAAGTATCGGTTTTGAAAAAAAACCAATACCACCGATATCGGCCAATATTTAGTATCGGTTCTAGTATCGGCCCATCCCTAAAAAAGAGTTCAATTTTAACATTCGAGATATTTTGCCTTATTGTTTATGGATTTTCCAAGGTATTTTGTGAAAAATAAAATGTAAACAATATTTATAAATAGTTAAAAAAAAATCTGGAGGACGTCAGTGGCCTATGTCATCGTTTCTAAGCTGAGATATGCAAAAAAGCAAAAATAATAAAAAAAAAAAACAAGAAATAAGAAATAAGCATTTTTTTTTTAAATTTTCGAAAAAAGCAAAAAAAAAGCACTTTCAAATTTCATTATTGAACGTGTTATAACATGACATACACATCCATAACTTTCTGCTACATTTTATGTCAAACAATAAAAATGAGCAAATGCTATAAGTCCCGAGTTCTGGTTCTGATTATCACATTAGCAGCGGGATATTGAAAATTCTATAATATTATTCAAGCACTCGGATGTATCCGTTTATATTTTCGTTCGTATTATATTCGAATATAAATTGTACATATTGACACAAGATAATTATTAATGATGTATGATAATATCATATCAATATTATATGATTTCTGATGTACTCCCAGTAAAATAGTTTCATGTGCATTATTTTAACATATCAAATGTTTTATTTGTACACTCTTACAATGGAAAAATATTGTTTTCGTTACATCGAAATCAAATTATAATTTTTTCATATTACAACCTGAAAAATCAATGGAAAAAAATATTGAAGAACTTAACACATCCAATTAAATAACAAAATTACTATTATGTTATAATTGTAATTCGATAAATATTCAACTTTTTCATTACATTTTTAAACGATTTTTTAGGGGGTGCTGATTTTGACTTAGGGGGTGCTAAGGACCCAAATAACCCCCCCCCCCCCTAGTTGCGCCAATGAATATTTGTAATTTTCAATGACGATAAACATTATCTACGTTCTCTAAATGGACTTACGTACTTTATACACTGCTATCGTATTCAGGGACGGTGCGAGGGGGGGGGGGGCAATCGGGGCAATTGCCCCGAGCCATGCAGTTTTAAAATTATAATTAAGGCTCGCAATTCTGAAATGATTACTGTTCAGAAATTTTATTGAATTTCTAAAATTGAATTTATTGAAATCATAATTCTTAATAATTTATTGTTCTATAAAACAGTTTTAATTGTTAATAATAATGCTTTAGCCCGTGAACGGAAAGCAGGATGGTTATTTTTAGACGTCATTCGCGACTGCCTTATCGGTGGTGTTGGCGGCCGGGAAGTCTGTCCTATGGTACGTGTTTCATTGTATTCTTACTTAGAAGATACTATTTTTAATACTTTGATAATCATTTCGGTTTTATGCGATAATCAATATTATACTGTACATCACCAGCACAGAGTAGACACAAATATACACTAGTCACTAGTGTGTGTGTGTGTGTGTGTGTGTGTGTGTGCTGCATGTGCCTATGTGTGTTTTGTCTTTCGAGCATTTGAGTAGGTGATGTGTTTTTCTTATAGA
Source organism: Sipha maydis (assembly GCA_034509805.1). Taxonomy (NCBI): domain Eukaryota; kingdom Metazoa; phylum Arthropoda; class Insecta; order Hemiptera; family Aphididae; genus Sipha; species Sipha maydis. The sequence continues at coordinate 201,803 of JASXSY010001952.1, read as the reverse complement.
CTATAGTGTTAACTAATGTATACTTTAAAGATAATTGATTTATTCAATAATAATTTTTTTTAAACCATAATATTCTTCTTCTTCTTCTTCTTCTTCTACTTCGCCTTCCTCCCAACTATATGGGGTCGGCCACCCTTGTCCTAAACCATAATATTATTATATTAAATATAGACATTTTCTATTATTATCTATGTGTTTAATGTTTATACATGTTATAAAATTATTTTATAATAATTTATTAAATTATAATATTATAGTATGTATAAATTGATGATTGATATTTGATAAAATTGATTTAGTAAGTACCTAGTTAGTTTGGATATGTAATCTAGTTTTCGAGTTGAGTAAAGAAAAACATTTTTTTTGTGTACCTATAGTATTCAGAAGACCACACATATACTGCAAATACTGTTTTTTATTTAGCCTAGGGCCCTGCAAATCCTAGTGCCGTCCCTGATCGTATTATACACTGTATAAAAAAATTTAAAAATAATTAGAGATATACACCAAGGACTAAATCCAACAGAATTATTGGATGTCGAAGTCACACCATTTGATGTACATGTTAATATGAAGTATGCTATCATTACGTCAGTTGATGTGGAACGTTCATTCAGTCAATACAAAAACATTTTACATTTTTAAATCTTAGAGAATATGTAGTTTCGCATTGTTTTAATAATTAGATAAGAGATAAGATTTTGATACTTATTTTTTCTGTTAAGCGGTTATTACATATTTTGATTTTTTTTATTACAATAGTTCCCTATACATAATCATACTCGTAACCTTAGTTGTGCGAAATTTTTATAAATAAAATGTATATATTATAGCTCTAAAGTCTTGAATTGATTGATTGGCCTATTAAATTAATTTATAAATATTACAAATATAATTTTAATTTAAAATGTTATACGGAAATCATAAGTGATGTAATGAAGTAAAAAGGAAACAATATTTTTAGATATAATAATTGTTGGTATAATAATAAACGCCTTATAACTCGATACAGAAAATACAACTACAAACTAAACAGAAAAAGTTGTTAAACAAATAACTTTAAATATTTTTCAAATAAAAATCATTATTCCTCATGTTTAATTATTTATAGTTATTATTTAATAAATTCAGTGTTTGGCTTAAAAATTATACAATTTAGATACATTTGTTCTATAACTACGGCTTGAATTTATCAACCGTTATTATTTGTTAATTTACTATATTTTACAATTATTTGATTTAAATGTTTATGGAATTGGGGATTTCGAAATATCAAAAAAATTATTTTTTGTAACTTTCGAAATCGTTTAATAGGATTTCCTTTAATAAACAAGTACGTTAAAAATTATATACGATTTTAAATTATTTATCGTAGGTGAAGCCTTCAAAATACTGTTCAACTATCAATTACTGAGAATTTTTTTACACATATAATAATATATATATTATTGTATATTCTATACCTAGTTCGTATAAGGCATTTATTATTATACCAACAAATGTCTAAAATTATTGTTTCATCTGTACCTTATTACATCATTTATGATTTCTAAGTAATATTAGTTACATTAAATTTGTTATATTTATAAATTAATTTAATATTTATTTATATTCTAGTTTTTTTTATTCGTGAAAAAAAAATAAAAAATTCGAAAATATTTCTTCATTTTCTCTACATAACCATTTAAATATAGTGTGATAGCGTTAGATAAACTTACTTTACATAAAACTAATGATGAAAGTTAATCCAATTATGTATTGGTATTTTTTTATATAATAAAAATTAAATATTAATAAAATTAAATTTTTATATCATAAGTGGGTACTTATCGAAAAATGTATTATCGTTTACACGTGAAAATACGAGCAGAGATATTTTGTGTTTACATTTCTGTGGTTAACTTTAACTATTGTCATGTAAGTTTACTGACTCGTTATGTGAATTTTATCGTGTTTAAATATTTTCAGGCGCCATGCTTAGAATCATAAATCTTGAGAGATTGAACAAATTATATGCAACATTTTCAATTCCTGAACTATTACTAGATCATGGTATTGAAAACTATCAATTGGTTCTTTCGGACATAGATCTGAAAATAAATTTAAGTCGACGAACAACAAAAAAAGGAAATTTTACACCACTATGGTATTATGATAATACTGAATTCGATGATAAGAACGCTGATGAATATATTCAGAAAAATAGTTATAATGGTGTACCTGCAACTGTTTACTTACCTGTTAATTCTAATAACGAGCATTCTAACACGTACGATTGGATTGATGCAAATATAACTGAATATAATTCTAAATCAAAAATGTATTCAGCTATCCTGTCAAATAACCACTCCACCGAATTTTACTCAGAAGTGCCTAGGACACAAATACATTTTAAAGGAGAAGATCCTAGAGAATTCGTAAAACGAATTAAGGAAGCAATTTTGAGACGAGATTTTTGCGAAAAGATTTTGTTGCAAGTTATTCGATAATAATTTATACTTTTCGTTAAGATTTAAATTTAATGATACTAATTAATCCTACTTTCTTATACAAAACTCAAACTACTAAATGAAATTTTCAAAAAAATGTACAACAAATACATATAATTTATGTAAAAAGGGCTCCTGTCCGTTTATATATAACTTAAAGAAACTAGTCATTATTAACAGCCTTAGAAAAAAAAAAAAAAAACACTTGGACAATTTTCTTATTAAAAAATACTAATGGTGGTTAAAAATAAATAACTAGTAAATAATCTAAACAATATTCGCTTTATTTCAGATGGCATATGCACATTGATCAAATTAAAATTGATGATATTTCAGTTACTTTGTCAAATACAATTATAAACAATATATGGAATCTGGTTAACGACAGTAAAAATATCAATTTAATTGAAGCCGATAAGAAACTAGTAAGATTTATAAACTGAAATTCAGTTTAAAAGGAACTTTACTTGTTTTCCTCACATTTGATGACACATTTTTTAAACATTTTTTTTACTCTATATATATTCATATATACATATTATATTATATAATTTATTTTAAGAGTATGATGTTTAAACAAAATTAAAAATAGCTATTAACAATAACTAATTGTTGATTCACCGTATCTATTTATAATTTTGAAGATCGTCGAAAAAATTAAAAATAATCATAAGAGGTTACAGTACTCTTTTTTTTTGCAATATAAGATTAAAAAAAATCCCGAAAAATTTGAACTTGTCCAATTACCGAATTTTGAATTTGGCCGTATTACAAGAAAATATGGTAGCTATTCGAATTAAACTATAGAAAAATCCCTGTATCGTGTATGTTTTTACGTAATGTTTGAACAGCACGATTAAGAATCGAAATGACTAATAATACGGAAGTAAGAATGTGCTATAATAGAAATCGATTGATTGCTATTCCTTCTATTTTTTCTGCTCTTTGGTACTGTAACATAGAAAACATATTGGTTAGCAATAAAAAATTGTTTTTGAAGAGAGAATTGAACACACTTCCATTCGTGACACTTGAGCAGTTTGAACATTTACAGCTACAAAACATTTTTAAAGTGAGGAATGTTTTAATTCAATAATGTATAATTAGAACAGTGTAATATTGATTATTTCCAGACTTTGAACTCACTTAAAAGTTATTGGGTAGAAGGAATTATTCAAAAATGTCGTAGAGCTTTACAGCATGCGGGAAATGGTTGGTTTAATATATTTTCATGTGATAATGTAATTTTCGACTCGTCTTATCACAAACTCGGGAAATTAATGAAATTAATTCAGTGTATGATGGAAGTATGAAATTTTATTGTTATTTTTTTCCAAATAAATTATATAAGTGAGTAATATATTTTATAAAATATTTACAGAAACATTTATACGCAATTTATATTAATTCAGCAAAAACTTATGCAGATTTTATTGAGCAGCCATGCGTTTCAATGAAAAATATTAATAACGATTTTTCTTGGGGTGGTGATTTATGTAAGACATCATTTGAAGAAAGCACTGCCCCTCCAATATTTTCAATTTTACTAAATATGAATGAATATGAGCCATACTATTCCACTGATCCAGATAAATTTGAAGTTTGTATACGTATAGTGCTTCATTTTTCATTTTAACTAAAATGATAAAACTGAATAGATGATTACTTAGTAATTAATATACATCTGGTAAAGAATTTTTTTAGATATTCGTTCATCTAAATAATTTTTTTGATATTTAATTATTTTAAAGTAATGCTTAAGATTTCCTTCACATAATAAAAGTACACGTGTACGTGGATTCTGCTACCCACGTATTTGAAATAAAGAATCCGTGTATTTACTCGTGTTTTTTTTAACGTGTACATTTGATTCTCATATATCAACCACGTGTTTTTTCTTAATTTTGCGTATATTAAGAAAATTAAAAATTTAATTTACATTTTACAAAACGTTTTTATAATCTATTATCTATATATTTTATATAATTATAATTCGGTATTTCAAAATACCCGAAAATCTGTGTAATATTAGATACATGTGTATCCGTGTATTTAAGTACACGTGAAATAGTAAGCCCTACTTTAAAGTGTAATCTACAAAAATGATTTATTGAATTTATGACATAAAATTTTAATTTTCTATGAATTCTACAGACTGTAATTGTAAAATTATTCAATAAAGGGATTATAGAAAATCATGCAATACCTGCAATCAATCCCTATTTATTAAGCTACAAGATGAGCTTTGTTAATACGACCTATTTAATGCCCACAAAATTGTTTATGAGTGAAACATCTGAACTACTAATAGCCATTGAAAATAATGTACGTTTAGCTATTATTCCATTAAAATCGTACTGTAAAGAATATATTGTATATTTGCCTTTATTCAACACAAATGTCCAATCATACGTAAAGTACGTTTGAGTATAAAATATTATAATTTGCTTTTTTTCTGCAAAATTTAATGTAAATAATATTGTGTGTAAAAGGGTATTTTTTGAAGGCAATCCATCACTTATTCAAATAAAAGAAGAAATAGCAAGGCAAATTGAAATGAAGGAAATTCTAAAAGTGGTACTTCCCGAAACTATTGCAATTGGCTTATTTCTCGTAAATGTTGAACCACTAAAGAAAATATTGGTAGACAAACGGACTGATTTGGCAAATTTAATTATGAGTACTCACGCCAGTAAAACGAGTGATCAATTAGAATCGTGTTGTTCAGAGTTCAAAGGTATATACATAAAACTCGGTGAAACTGCAGTATCAATAGAACAAGTGTTTGGAACAAAAGAGTGGATTGACACACTGCCTAGTATAATTGAAAATCTATCAAATATTGTGAAACGATTATTCATGGTACTCACCAAAATATATTAAAATACGTTTTTTTCTGAATGAAACTAAACTTCAAAAACATATGTAATTATTCATCATTTTTAGGACTTAGACATATTGAACACATTTTTATGGATAATAGACGGAGAACAATTTCAACTCAAAATTGATGCTCATATTTGGCCATATAAAATTGGTCTTAAAATTAAGGAAACCTTACAAAATATAGAATTTGAAATTGAAAAATTTGAAAAAGTACAATTAGAAGATGAATTGATATTACAAGATAAAATAGAATACATTTCAAGTGCTATAATAAAGTTAACCATTGAAAATAATACATCAAAAGTGTATGAAATCGCCGTGGATGTAAATAAAAATTGGAAATTTATTAGTGAACTCCATTCATTCGGTCAAGTGTTAAACCATAGACAAAAACTTTTTGGTCACAAGGTCCGTGGATATTATTTTTTGTTCTTGTAGTAATTTACAATTATATTGGTTGTTAATTAGGTGACACCTTTTGAAAATATTGATAAATTAATTGTTGAATTTGAACCATATAAGGAACTATGGCTTGGAGCTGCAGATTTTTTAAAACTGCAGAATGCAGTGTTACAAAACCCATTAGCAAATCTTGAAGAAAGTTCTATAGAATCTAAATTCTACGATTTGTTAAATATTATGACAAACTGTGTTGAACAATTAGCAGAAGTACCCGGTATTAATAGACTTGATTAATTTTTTTTTTTTTTATGTATTAATATCATAACTATTACTTTTAATAAATAATTTTAGGTACTCTAAGTGTAGCTAAGGAAATGAAATCACTAATTGAAGACTATAAACCAATGATAACATTATTAAAATGTATATTAAGACCAGGAATGAAGCAAAAACATTGGAATGCATTAGCCAAAGAAACTGGTAAATTATTATGTTAAATATATTAATAAAATTTGTGTTTTTATAAACAATTATTTATAGGTGTAAAAGTTATTTTGATTCCATCATTGACTTTTAAGAAATGTTTGGATTCGGGTGTTGCTACTGTTATAGAACAGTTGAAGATAATTTCGAACAATGCTTGGGAAGAACACTTAATTGAAATGGCTTTAAATAAAATGGTGGAAGAATGGAATAACATAAAATTTGAATTCATTCCTTATCAAAATACAGGAACATACATTGTGAAATTATCCGATGAAGAAAAACAAATGTTGAATGATCATGTGTTACTTATTCAAAAGTTATTTACAAGTCCATTTAAAGAAGATTTTGATGAACATTTGATTGAATGGGAAGAAAATTTAAAACTTGCACAGGATATGATTTCAGCCTTAAATGAATATCAAAAGTATAATAATTGTTTTTTTAAATTTTTATTAAAGAAAGACTTCGACATCCGGGTCATTAGCCTGTCATTTAAAATGTATTTTCTTAATATTATTTATACATATATTTACATATAAATAGTCTAAATAATAATTGTTTTTGTTAAGAAAAAATAAAAATAATTGCTGGTACCTATATTAATTGTATTAATTCAAAATTAGTAAATTAACATAACAGTACAATTTATTTGAAATTTAAATATTATAATAATAATTAATCACTATTTAAAATATTTTATTTTAATCGGTGTAAAATTCAATTAATTTTATTTAATTAAATTAAAAAAAATAAATGTTATTTTAATATAGTACTAAGTTATATTTGATACATTAGGTATACATTTGCTTTATGAACAGTTAAGACAAATACATACACATCGGTTTATGTAAAATTATTTTTCTTAGAAAATGGATGGATTTAAAACCGTCATTTAACAGAACAGACGTTAAAGAAAATTTACCTATTGAGTTTAAGAAGTTTATCTTAGCTGAACAAATATGGAAATTAATAATGAAAATCGCTTTGAGTAAACCTTTGGTAAGATTTCATTTGTCAATAAAAATAACCTATAACATATATGTTATTCAAATTGGGAATATACTCTAAAAGCAAGACTATGTCTACAATTATTTTTCAAGTTTAAGTTCTTTCATTTTTAAAATGTTAACCAAACTATAAATAAAAGTAAGCGTAAAAAATTATTCACTTTGGTTATTACATTAATTACTATTGATTTTATAATATTCACCATATTCTAAAATCAACATTATCATGTAATAAATATAATATTTCTGAATTGTTTTATAATACATTTTTAAACAATTTATTTTATATTATATCACTGCAATCACTTAATATAGTTTCATGGATCAATGAATCGATGGTTAAATTATAATAGGGTCTCTCTGGAATAGTGTGTTAATTAACTTGAATAATTGAGTATATCAAAAAAATTAAATTTGTTGTGTAATCCACCTTTTCATAATTTGCAATTAGTATATTTTATTTATGTGCCTAAGTTATGGGCAATATAAAATATTTACATACACATTTATCTTCATTTTACCTTCATAAATATAGTTTGATAAAAATAACTTATTTAGGTGATGAAAATTTGTGGAGATCAACGGCTTATGGAGAAAATTAACAACGGCAATAATCTCTTAAATCTAGCACAGAGTAGATTGTCAATTTATCAAGAAACAAAAAAAACCTAATCTGTTTATAGTTCTCTTTTTACATAAATTCTGTTGAGTTTTTTATTAAATTTGGGTTGTGTTTATTGTTATTATACTTATAAATTTAAACTATATAAAAATCCAATCAAATAATTATTTAGTCAATAATATAGGTATATATAATAATATATCTATGTATCATATTCGACCTATAGTAGTTTGTTTAAGACATCCAACATGAGAGCGTTAATTATTCGTCTATACAGTGGTTAAAGTGGAAAGGGACGGAGGGGAGCGGAAACCCCTTCTTATTTATGGTAAGATTATGCGTCCCCTTTAATTTAAGTCCGGGGGGACGCTTTAAAAAAATGTATTGTAGTTTTATGTTGTATATTAATTTTAATAATTTATTAAATGGCTTACGCAGACAAACACATTGATTAAACATCAAATTTAAACGTATTTTATTTCGTGCGAATAATTTACACACTAGGCGATTCGAACGTCGCGATTAATCGCCCAAAATTAAACATTATATGTATTATACTTTTATATGGGCTTATTCAAGCTCCGTTACGCTGGCACCCGCATATTAGAAATTTGACTCAAAATTTGTATCAACGATTGTTATATCATTTGTACAGGTTTGTAACCACAAAATTTTAATTTGTATAACCTCCCATACTCTACAAAATCCACAAATTTTTATTTGACTCTTAAGCCCGGCAACTATGGCCATTAGCTTTTAGTAGGGTTATTGTGAGCTTTTTGGTAGGGTTTTGGAAAGGTAGGTTTATAACACATGAGTGTTTGTGGTCTGGAAGAGTTCCGAATGGGCACTCGTAGATTCAGTGGCGTATTTGAGGAGGGGGGGGCGATGGAGGCAATCGCCCCCCCCCCCCGAGAATTTTTAGACCAGGAAAATTTTATATAACTAATGGGTATAGGGTATTTGAGTATTTCATTAAAAACAAAAATTCCGAAAAATTGTGTTGATGATAACAAATTATTGGTAAAAATCACGGTTATCTAGATAACCATGATAAAAATGTACATACATTTTTCTTTGTGGTACACATGTCGTATATATGTATTTATATATTTACATTGCTTAAAACTAAGGACTTGTTCTTTTTCTTAAATTACATTAAAAACAAACTTATAATTCATCTCTTTGCTTATTTTTGTTGCTTTTTTTTGTTATATTGAAAACATGGTTAAGATCCAAAATGAGGCAAGAACGCTTGACTGGTTTGGCTTTGCTAAAAATACATCATACTATATCAATAGATAATGTTATAAATAGATTTGCTAATAAAAAAAGTAGAAATATAGATTTTGTTTTATTAATAATGTTGCTTAATATGTTGATTTTTTTATCATATTTGATTAACTTATTACTTTATAGGTTATACAGGTGCAATATAAAATTCATTATGTCTTGGTAAGTTTGTGTGAATAGTTGGGTAAACTCTTTTTAAATTCACCCCCACCGACATGAACTCTCAAATACGCCACTGCGTAGATTTCTGCTTTGCATAGTTGGGCGATGGCAGCCTCTCTCTCCAGACAGTTGTTTGCCCAGAGAAAAGTGCCGCCCATGACCGAGGTTAGGTTAGATATTGATATTGATATTGATATTTATTAATTCAACCATACATTTATATATATATATACAAAGCATTTACATAAATTTTTTGTTGATACCTACTCTCTATAAGCAAATGCTTGTGTTGAGAGTAGGGAGTTTAAGTAACTAAAATTAAACATAATTTATTGTTCAATTACAATTATATAATAACTAATAATTCCTATAATAACTGTATTTAATATAAAAATTAGCTAATTAAGATAGTTAATCATGATATTAACAATAATAATGAGTTAGACTTATAATATAATAAAGTAATGATAAACAATACAAATAATAACATAATAATATAACAGTAGTAAAATAATTAAACATAATTTAAAAGATATAATATAAATAATAATGAAGACTTTAATTAAAATATTGCATAAATAGAGTACGGAGCTTTAGTTTAAAGTATGATGTATTCTCTATTAATTTAATTTCCAACGGGAGTTGGTTAAATAATCGTATGCCTCTAGTTATGTAATAATTCTGCATTAAAGTTGTATTAGGTTTATTAATAAGTAAATTACCATTTTCTACACCCCTAGTGTTATAAGTATTATATGTTTTGAAATCTTTTTTATTAATGAAAGTTTTTATTATTGAAGCTTTATTATATAGTTCTTTTAACGTTAATATTTTTAGTTTTCTAAAAAGTTCAGTAGTGTTACCATAATGGTCAATAAAATCATTTTTCATCATTATTCTAACAAGTATTCTATGAGTTATATTGAGTGGTTCTAATACATTTTGATATGCTGAACCCCATACTATTATACCATATAATAATATCGATTGAACTAACGCAAAGTATATCATTTTTAAACACGGTAAATCAAAGATATTTCGTAGTTCTTTAAATATATGAAAACATTTTCGTAAGCGTAATATTACCGTATCAATATGCGGCTTCCATTTTAAATGCTCGTCAAAACCACACCAAGATATCTTGCTGATCTAACTCTTGCTATACGACTACAGTTCTTATTGCATATATCTATGGATTTTTTTTTATAACAATCATTACAATAAGATTTTATAATTATTTGTTCTAGGATGTTAATATCAGACAAAGCAAATGGAATAAATGTTGATTTATTTTTATTCAATGCTAAACTATTTTTAGCATACCAATCATTAACTATTGAAAATCCAGAATTAGCTTTTTTTTCTACCAAATTTCAACTATCACCTTTGAAAAATAATACCGTATCATCAGCAAAAGCCAATATGTCACCATCTATGTCTAACTTAAATAAGTAATTTACGTAAATAGAAAATAGTAATGGACCTAATACTGTTCCTTGCGGAACACCATACTTAACAGTGGTCAAGTCACTGATCGTATCATTAATTTTAACAGATTGGTATCTGTTAATAAGATATGATTTAATTTTTTAAATTATTTCGAACTTTCAATTTTGTAGCAATGTTTTTTAATTTACAAATTTGGCTATTTTTATTTTTTATTTTTTTCGTTTTTTTTTTCAATTGTTTGTTTTAATTTTATTTTTCTGGGCGTATATTTATTATGTGAATGTGTTCTTTAAAACTCGGACTAGGCATATCAATTAAACCGGAAATATTTTCCTTTTTGTGGTGTAAATATATTTGAATTAGGACTTGCAAATATTAATTCTACTTCAGTACTGGTTTTATATTTGTTATAAGTTTTGGTTGAAGTCAATAATATTAAGTTTTTTTCATCTTCTGTTTGATACGACGTTAAATTACCTTGAAAAATAATTTTAATAAATTGTTCAATAATAAAGTCTACTTTATTATTATATGAGCAGTGTCATAAAGGTGCACAAGTTAAGCTATGTACATAACTAATTTCAAAAATTAAATTTCACCAAAATTTGTGATCTATTAGGTACCTATATACAATTTTATCAATTGTAGGAATAAATAAAATAAATATATGGTGTACATTTCAGGCTTCTACAGTTATTCGTTTTTAAATAAAATTAAAATAAGAATATCAGTAGACGAGAAATTGAGTGAATATCCAATGTTGTAATTCAAATGCTCATAAAAATTTAATTTCACTTTCCGGTAAAAATTTTTTAATCGATAAAAGTAGACAAACTCATGGAGAATCTTATATTTAAATTTCAAATCTTAGATTTAAAAAGAAAATTTTTATGAATTTATAACACAAAATAAATTGCAAATTTTCGTGATTTTTACGTATTTTGTCAACATTTGAACTTTAAATGCTTATTAAAAAATATTGTGTCTATGTATTTTTAATTTTTTTACAGTCATTGAAACAATGTATTAGGAGCCTTGTATTAAATGTTTAAGCTTTTTTACCAAACGAATACAATTTTACTGTTATTTATAAAAAAAAAAAACTAAAACGATCGAAAATTTTAAATGTCTATAAATAACTGAAAAAGGTTTGAAATATTTTGAAAATCTTATCAAATATACAAAATGTTAGTATAAATATTCAATGAAAATTCCATGTATCTACTTAATTCGTTTAAGAGTTACATCAATCGATATACTAAAATCGATTTTCTCAAAAATTGATTTTGCGAAAAAATTCCCGTTTTTCCTTAATTTTTTTTTTGTTGGTTTTTCCCGATGCTTTTGAAAACTATTGGGAATTGAAAACGACCTTCCCAATGCACCAACTAAATTCACTTTTGAACCGGAAAAGCTACTGAAGTTGAAAATCGAAGCATTATTTCGACAATTCTTCTTGTACACAGACACAAAAAAAAAAAAATTATTATTATTAGCCTTTATAAAAGTTTGGCTAAATTCGAAAATGTTATTAGTATAAAAAATAATATTTTTATAAGGATAGACAAATTTATGAGAAATCTTAGAAATGTTTAATTTTCAAATTATAGATACAAAAAGAAAATTTTTTATGAATTTATAACTCAAAATTATTTGCAAATGTTCGTAACTTTTGCACATTTAATCAGAATTAGAAATTTAGACGTTCATGAAAAAATATTGTGGATTAACGCTCAGATTGTCTTTAATTTCCATTATCAACAAATTACGAGTAACCTTGTGTTACATTTAGTGCCGTCCCGAAGGCAGGGCAAACGGGGCACACGCCCAGGGCCTTGCGCCTCCAAAGGTCTCGCGTCTATACAATAATATAATATATCGTGTAGGTGTGTAGGTCCTGGGTCTTGAATTCTAATTATGCCCAGGGCCTCGCAAAGCCTGGAACGGCACTGATTACATTTTTAAATTTTTTGACCAAGCAAATATTTTTTTATCGATTATAGGGAGTGAGTTTAAATTATAAATGAAAATAGCATAAATATTTATTTTTGTGGTATATGCAATTTTAATACTATCTTATATCACAACCCTCTCCCCACCATCTAATATCTTAGCACATCAATTCGTCAATAATTGACAATAAAAGGCCTCTTACATTAGCTCACACCTGGGTCTCAAAACTGTATTTGTGACACTTGCCCACCTTTTTTTTTATCAAATTTACTCTTAAGGTTTAAAGGGGAGTAAATCTCACTGGACCCCGGTCCTCTTTACATAATAAAATGTCAAATGATTATTTCTTACCAGGTGACGTAGACGGTTGATTTTCAACTAAAGAATTAAATTTAAACGGAATTGCCTTTGGTTTTAGTTTTTTTTTCTTATCGTACATATAAATAAAATCATCCGGGCTAAAATGTTCTTGGCAAAGGTATCTATTGTATAACTTTTCCACATCCAGAGAAAGTAAACTAACATTTCCTATTAAATAATAGGTGATAATTAATCAAATTAGTTTAACCTAATTTAATATTTTAAAATGAATTTAAAATACATAATTAGTAATAACTTATAAGTATATTATTTATCAGAATTTAATGCCCAGATTTCCGATATTATTCTGTCTTTTGGAAACCGAAACATGCTTAGACCAGGATATTTAACTGTATTTTAAAGCAATTAAAATACTGGCATTTATTTCCAGGCATTATAAAAAATGATATAAATCCCGTGCGCACGCCTATGCTTAAACTACGAATGACTGTATACAATTGTCATAATAATTATAGACATTATAATGTTGTCCAGTGACGTCAAATTTATTTATAAATATCGTGAATATTGAAAAACAATATCGTCGGCCGTCGTCGGTCGCCCGCCGGCAAAACCGATACTATGGCAAGGTAAATTCCCCACCGAGCTGACAGCAACGACATTAACGCTCTGCAGCGGCTGACAGCACGGAATCGGTTACCTCTATTTAATACAGCATGGCTTATCTGTATATTTTAAAATCAATGGTATATGTAAAGGTTAATTTTACAGATTCAAACAAAACGCAATTGATAGTTCAATGGAAACGTACATTATTTTTAGTACAAAATATTCAACTGTAATTTATAGTCATAATCACTCAAAAATGCCTATTGCGCTGCGTTCTAAAATTAATTCAACTAAAAGAAATTATATATATACATATTTTTAATGAGGTGAATACACGAGATTATTGTATTGTACGTTCCGCTTCGCTATCGACGGGTTAATACGTCAAGTGTTAGCTTCGATCCATTTATAACTTCCATTTTGCCTTTGACGATAACTATTGTAGTTTACGACTCAAGATATCGACCAACAACTGATTTTTCCCTTGGCTCGTGTAGCAAAACTGAGCACTCTTCACTTTTATTTCATTCGCCGTCCATCCAACGTACTTATCCAACGTAACGAATATTCCAACCTGGGCTTCACGGAGAAAGACATGTACGTACACCGGATACCTACGACGGTAATATATTTTTAATTTTTTATTTTTTATTTCGGCTGGTGATTTTTTTAAAATAATATGTATTGATACACGTGTTCTGAATTGATGTTATACATTTGTAAAGGACAAAGTAATGCTAACGCAGTGTTCGCCTGGATCTCGGTTTAAGAACAAAAAAAAAGTACCTACACATGTATTATTGAATTGTATTAGTCATTATTAGGTCCCGGAACTTGATGCATTTGCATCTTTTTTACTAATGCTTACATTCGAGGCTCGTCTGTACAGAAATTTGATTCATAATAAAAGAACATAATAGCACAATTTTTATTTTGCATTTTTTGTATTTTTAGAGAAATTTATGCTTTATGGTCATTTTTTTGTATTGTTTATGCATTTTATTCATTTCTATATTTTTTTTTTTTACATATATTTGCATTTTTCTTGATGAAAGATACATTTTATTGCAACACATTCAGTTTCTATTATCGACGCTCTTCATCTGTATCGTTTGTTGCTGCAATCTACGATTATTTAATAAACTGTAAGCAGATACTATTTTAGGCCCGATGCACACGTGTGTTATTTTATTATAAGTACCATTTCCCCGGGCGGTACTAATTTGCGCACAAATACCAAAACGACAACTTGGTTGCGCACAAAACTACCACTCGTTTGGAAACAGTTGAGCCTCAAACCATACACGTGGTTTACGCACAGTTACCTTTTAAACTTTAATAGTTTAATTATCTAAAATATCAATATTTGTTTATTAATAAGTTAATTATTAAAGTACTTACATACATTTTCCTTCCCCTTTAACAGACTTGGGACTGTCTATGAATGTATTCATAGGTGTAGTTAGAAAAGCATGTTAATAATTTTTAATTTTAATTTTAATATATGATAGGTAAATATATAGTAATATAGATAGTAGGATAATATACGTGTCTATTATTTTCCATAATAACAATTTCTCATTATTTGTATCATTTGGCGGATTTAGCGTTTTTGTACCCATAAGTTTAATCACTCATGTGCCCTCCTCCCAAATTATATACACTTTTTTTATCAAAAAAAAAATAATAATAATAATAAAAACTAAATAACGATACGTGTTATACTTTACGACTATATACATTACTATATCACTAAACTTGAACAATGTATGTAATGAAATTAAAAAAAAAATTTCAATAAAAGAAGGGAAGAAATAAAACTAGAAAAAATCCACAAGTACAACATTATACTATTTTCTAAAGTGTGCCCGCTGGAAGGTTAAATAAAATAATAAATAAGTAGGCAAGTTATTTAAGTCCTTAAATACCTTTTAAACTACTCCCATCATCACTCGTCCAGTGCCAACGTTCAAATAATTTTAAATGTCAGAAATAAAAGTTTTATTTTATTGCCATTTTTGAATATAATATTATTATTAATCATTAAAATATGATGTAATTGATAGATTTGACTGATTTGATTGATTAATATTAATAACTGATAGTAATTATATTTCACATGAAATATTTTCAATTTTTTATAATAATTATATTATTCTTAGTAGGTAAATCATATACATTATTATAACTTTTTACAATTAATTTTATTTGTGTTTAAATTATAAATATAAAGACAAATTAAATTAAATCAATTTACCTAATAATTCCTAATTCTAAAAAACCACCCCTCCAGAAAATCCAGCCTAGGCTACAGCTTATTTAGCCTGTCCCTAAATCCACCACTGCACAAGAAACCTATGGGAAAATAAGTTATCTCACACAGATTTTAGAATACTTAATAGTACCCCTCCATGATTACGGGCAAGCGATCTAATTATGTTGTGTCTCATCATATTTCAGCCGTAAATTGTTCACAGTTATCGTCGCTTATCGATAAATACAATCTATCCATTATTAAGGTCGTATGACAGGTATAATTTCAAGTTGAAACGTATTTACCGGTTAGAGATATTATCTGCTATATACAAAATAATTATATCTGGTTTACGTTTCTTATTATTGACGAGTTTAAATTCAGTATGTTCATAAATATTTTTCAATTTTTTACATATGTATATATATTTAATTTAAAAAAAGAACCGGATGGGCCTCGCTCTGCTGTACAGTTAGGGGTGGAGTGCACCTCGCTTATAGGATAGGTCATTATTATAATGGATTTGTTAAATTTGAATGCAATGATAGATATCATTGTATACGAATAACGATTCTGAACGGAGTTCATTTGTTAGTCTAGAATATAATACAATGTTATTTATAAATATTATATAAGTATATTTTATTTTTAAACGAAAAATTTAGAAAAACCGAAAATTTAAATTGTCTATAAATAAGTCAAAATATGTCAAAATACTTTGAAATTTTAACCATGTATAGAAAACGTCAATATAAAGATTTAATGATAATTTCAAGTTGTTGCGGTTTTTCGTTTTTGAGTAAGGGCATTTTAAAAAAACCGATATCATTTGTCAGTCTAGAACATTCTACATTATATTATATTTTACATGTAATTTTATGTCAATATTCGATGTTCAAACGCTTATAAAAAAAAATTGTGCCTATGGATTTTAATAATTTTTGAATGACATTAAACTACTTCTGTGGAATCTTAGATTAAATTTTCAAGTATTTTGTAGAAGCCAAATTTTTTTTATCACCGATTATAAAAATAAAATGTAAAAAAATCGAATATTTTAAATGACTATAAGTGGCTTAAAAATCAATATAATATTTTGAAAAAAATATTGCATAAAAGAAATACCAATCTTAACAGCTGGTAGAAATTTCAAAAATCTGCGACTTATACTTTTTGAATTATAACAAATATTTAAAATCGTCTGAGAATAAATCGCTATTTTATGCAATTTCTTAAATATTTAAATTTCAAACAGTCGTACAATTTTTTCCTCTTAGTACGGTAGAAATTTTTTTAAAGATTTTTGAAGAGTAGCTCATAGATAACCTAGTGTTAAAATTTTGAACCTTAAGTATGAACAAAAAAAATTTTATGAATTTTTATCTACAAAATAACATGCAAATTATCGTGATTTTTACACATTTTATACAAATTTGAGAATTAAGGGCTTATAAAAAAAAATTGAGTTAACCGATCACCGATATTTTTTAGTTACGATAAGTTTAACTTATTATAAATCTAGTATAAAATTTTCAAGAGTTTTCGCTCAATCAATTAAATTTTATAGATGTTTAAAAACAAAAATTTAACAAAAATCGAAAATATAAATTGTCTATAAATAAGTCAAAATATGTCAAAATACTTTGAAATCTTAACCATGTATAGAGAACGTCAATATAAAGATTTGGTGAAAATTTCAAGTTGTTGCGATTTTTCATTTTTGAGTTAGAGCATTTTAAAAAAAACCGATATCTTTGTCAGTCTAGAATATTATACAGTATATTATATTTTACATGTAATTTTTTGTCAATATTCGCTGTTCAAACGCTTATAAAAAAAAATTGTGCCTATGGATTTTAATAATTTTTGAATGACTTTAATAACTACTTCTGTGGAATCTTCTATTAAATTTTCAAGTATTTTGTACGAGCCACATTTTTTTTATCACCGATTATAAAAAAAAAATGTAAAAAAATCGAATATTTTAAATGCCTATAAGTGGCTTAAAAATCAATATAATATTTTGAAAAAAATATGACATAAAGGAAATACCAATCTTAACAGCTGGTAGAAATTTCAAAAATCTGCGACTTATACTTTTTGAATTATAAAAAATATTTAAAATCGTTTGAGAATAAATCGCTATTTTATGCAATTTCGTAAATATTTAAATTTCAAACAGTCATAAAATTTTTTCCTCTAATTCCGGTAGAAATTTTTTTAAAGATTTTTGAAGAGTAGCTTATACATAACCTCGTGTTAAAATTTTGAACCTTAAGTATGAACAGAAAAAATTTTATGAATTTTTAACTACAAAAAAACTTGCAAATTATCGTGATTTTTACATATTTCGTATAAATTGTAACTTTGAGCACTTATAAAAAAAAATTGTGACTTACGATTTTAGATTTTTTTTTATCAGTTAAGGAACAACTTATAAGAAACCTTGTATTAAATTTTCAAGATTTTCTAGGCAGCCAAAAAAATTTTATCGTTATTTAAAAAAAAAATACTTAAAAATATTGAAAATTTCAATTGTCTATAAATAGCTTAATAAAAGTCAAAATACTTTGAAAATTTAATGGTGTATAGAGAACGCTAATCTAAACATTTGGTGAAAATTTCAAGTATTTACATTGATTAGTTTTTGAGTTATAGCAAAATAAAAAATTTGATTATGTCGAAAACAGGTTTTGCGTAAAAACTCCCGTTTTTCCCAAATTTTTTTATGGTTTTTCCCGTCGCATTTAAAAAATATTGGTAATTTTTAACTTTTGATCCCCCAAAGTACCAAATAGATTCACTTTCCTTTCAGAAAAGTTGCTACATAAGGCAATCGAAGCATTTTTACTGCCCCAAATCGTGTCGACAGACACAAAAAAAAAAAAAAAAAAACACACATCATTGTAAAATCAATACATTCTTCACTCCGTTCAGAATCTAAATTAAAAAAAAAACACACATCATTGTCAAACCAAAATAGATTCTATCACTCCGTTCAGAATCTAAAATAAAAAAAAAAAACACATCATTGTAAAACCAATAGATTCCATCCCTCCGTTCAGAATCTATAATTAACGAAAAGTAAACGTATGATAATTTATCAATAATTTTATCTACTACAGATGTACAACATTAAATAAAAGGTACTTAAAATTAAATTGTATGAAATGTTATTTTTAATTATTATGTGATAATATGAACTGTTTATGAAGTTGAAATCTTTGTCAATTTGAAAAAATATGCATTCCTAAATATTAGAACCAACTTAGTATTAAAAAATGTGAAATCTTACCAAACAAATGGGCATTGTACTGGATGATTAATGTTGTCTTTAAATTATCTTAAGTCAGTTTCTTCTATTATCCGATAACAAAATTTTTAATTTGGAAAATCTGCGTTTTATGTCAGTAGATAAGACAGGAGTGTATTTTAAATATACTAAGTTTTCATTTTTTTTTCTTCGAAGTTTGTATTAGTGTCGTTATTCCCTTCTATAATTTTTGAAATTGTGTTCATTGATAGTGCAATTGAATGTTAAATTCAATAGTACGTTAGTCATGGTACTTATTAATCCAATTATAGAGTAAACACCATCAATTTATTAATTTATATTAAGTATCATGTCTGTAGGTTTTCCCGTTTTGTAAAAATAATCGTTATACATCATCGGTTAGGAATATTTGACGAATATTATATAATATATTACGAAAAACTTAATATGCACTGAAAACATGGCGATTACAAAAATATGATCATACAAATAAAAATCGAGCAAATATGCAAAAATATGTAAAATTAAATTGGTTATTTGAATTCTTCAAGTACCTAATAAAATACATTTCTATCCTACTGCGCATTAATTTGAATTTTATAAAAAAATATGACAAATGCATAC
Source organism: Sipha maydis (assembly GCA_034509805.1). Lineage (NCBI taxonomy): Eukaryota > Metazoa > Arthropoda > Insecta > Hemiptera > Aphididae > Sipha > Sipha maydis. Next base: position 181,972 of record JASXSY010001952.1, on the reverse strand, counting down.
ACATCCGCTCTCTACTCATAACTTATTTCCAAATATTATGCAGGCGTCCTCTGCTTATTTTTTTGAAATAAAGTGTTCACATTTCCATATCATCTTATTCTGTTTTCCATTTTTTTTAAATGTGTAAAAGCAGTTTTAGTATACTCATTTTTTTTTGCTCACGTTCACTCATGATAAATTCCATATTTAAAAATCAAAAAAAATAAAATAAAACCATGTGAGTGCTTTTGTACTCACGAATGATGTGTAAACATCTTAGCTGTAGTATGACTGATTGGGGAATATAATGTCATGGTTTGAGTGGGAATTTGTATAATAAGGTAACAATAATCATACAAGATCGCGTTCTCTTTAAAATTTATATTTCTTCAATATCTCTTATACATGTAATTATTGGTTTATGGTAGCTGAAATAAGATACATAAATTTCTGATTTTCTAACATTTAAAAATCGCGAGAATACACCGTCTAGTGTAGTTTTGTAGTTGGTACTCGAAATATTTCGAGCGGTATTCATCTTTAAATTAAATTTATTTTCTAAAAACGAAATCAGCGTTTGTGCCTCATCTGATGAAAAGTTAATGTTGAAGTCGCCTTCCAGTATCATTGGCATTTTGTCATAATCTTCTCCAAGTTCTGCAGCTCCTCCCGAAGTGTATGGAAGTAGAACTAAGTGTAAGTATTTTACGATATCGTTTATATGTTGGTTGGGCGATATATAGACGACGACAGAAAGAACTTTCTGCCCGTTCGGTAATATACATTCGGCTGCACACAAGTCTCCATTCGGTCTTGAAGTCACTGTTACACCTGAATTATCCGTTATCGATGTTATCATCGACTATCGTCGCACGTCGGCCGTCATTGTCGCGGATATACGGGCGACGCGGCCTGCGTCAAAATATAGCATTACGTACGTAGGTACCTACCGTGTATTATAAAACTATAAAAGTATAAAATATAATTCTTGTTTGTAAAATCTAAATTATGTCCTAACTTAAATCTACTTCACTAGATAATTGAAAACCGATAAAAACCCTAATTACCGGTATTTTTTCGGTTTTATATAAGGGTTTCGGTTTTGGTTAGGGTCTTTTAAAAAATGTAAAATAAAAGTTACGGTTATTTTCGGTTCTGTAAACGATTTTTTTCGGTCCGGTCTCAGTCCCTGTGTATTATCCAGCTACAATTTTATGGATAAAAGAAATAATAACATTTTGATTTTTTTAGCATTAACGTTGTTTTAAAAATTGAAATTATTAATTAAATTAAATTAAAAGTAATTAACTTTTCAATTGATAAACCACAGTAATGTTTGAGTTACGCAATACTTCGTAGTATAGTGTAACGTCCCCTCTTTAACCTCTCCTTCTCTGTGGGTTTCCGTTAAAGTTATGTTTATTTTCTACGAGGTCTCGGGGACTCGACCTCGGTGTGTGATACTCAAATGTTATGGAACAGGGTTACCTCAAATAATTTACAAAACTGCATGTATAATATATTATAATATAAATAAATACGTTACTGAAATCTGACAATGAATATTTGAATAGGGTAGGTGAGCACTGAGGTAAGTGTAGTCTTGATGAAGATCTTGATTGGTGTCCGATTGATGGTCTTCGGTTCACTCTTCGACTGCGTTGACTCTACTCGTTGCTCCTCGACTGCGTTGACTCTACTCGTTGCTCCTCGTTTTCCTATTCTATACCGTCTTATATCCATGCCGGCAAATCCCTTAGTTAGCATTTATTATTGTCATTCATTTGACGTTTCGCACACTCAACATATTAGCCATATTGTCCTACTTAATGAGCAATGTACGATTTTTATAAACAACAATCGTTACATGTACCCCTTGTCCATTTAAATCTGGACCCCAGATTTGGGAAGTAAACACAATGGAAACCGTGTTGGTGGTAATGATTTAGGTGTTGTAATTTGCGGTTTGTCCATTTGAAGAAAATAGCGGTACTCCAACCGCCTCCGACTGCTAAATATTCTTCTGGACCGAGTCATTGGATAAACAATTTGCTTCAGTGCCGAATTATTTTAATTGTAACTTCTCTTGGCTAACTGATGTTGGACTCGTATTGACGCTTATTACAACAGGCTACGTCTAGGCAAATTCGTGACATTTGAAAAAAACCTCCCTCGGGATTTTGACATGAATTATAATGAGTAGTAAATAGGTGAACAAATCTTCCTTCCTTCGTTAATGACACCCTTCCTTTCTCCATAAGGGACACCCACGGTTGTCCTCATTTACTCCTTTCTTTTTTAACATTTTCAATCATTTAACATACGTTTTACAACTATTACAAATATAACAAATTTTCAACAAATAATTTTATAAATATTTTTCATTATTTTTAACATACCTGAACATTTTTTTTTTTTTTTTTTTTTACATTTTTCATAATTTTTCAACAAATTTTCTACAGATTATTTTTATAACATTTTTCATCAATTATCATTATTATTACTACAATTTTTTTCTCCTCTGACATAATACAATTATCATTCTTATAGTATAAATCACATAATTTTTTAAACAATTTTTTTTTTTTTTTTTACATTTTTCATAAATTTTCAACAAATTTTCTACAATTTATTTTTATAACATTTTTCATCAATTATTATTATTATTATTACAATTTTTTTCTTCTCTGACATAATACAATTATCATTCTTATAATATAAATCACATAATTTTTTAAACAATTTTTTTTTTTTTTTTTACATTTTTCATAAATTTCTAGTTTGGGTCTGTTGATCATGTTGAAAGGTTCCTCTTAAGAAACATCCCGATGGTCTTTTCTCTCGGTGTTCCCATCTTGTTAATGTATGATGAGAATAACGATATAATCTCTTTTGGAACAGAATTCCCACATTCGTCCATATGCTTAAGTACACCTAATGGAGATGCGGGATTAATTTCAGTAACGTCATCAGGGTCGGTTATGTCAAGACCGGACAAGATTCTAGCTGCCTCTGCTTCCTCTGCATCACCAAAAACCATATTAGCTGAGACAAATTTCCTGAAGGGATAGGCTGCAAATAAAGCCAAGTTCATGCTATGTATCAGGCCATTTTCCGAAACTATCCTTGCATTAAAAGATCTCTCACTACCTAGTAAAGCCCCAAACATTGATACCCAATTATGGAGATTGACATTCTCGGTGGAGGAGTATGGGGACCTTCTTGAAAGTCTTAGTTCTCTCATATATGGAAAATAAGAATCATCCTTGTTGAATTCCTCACCTGGACGCCCTATGGCTTCTATTTCATCTCTGACACGTGCACTGAAGACATACTTCAACATATCACCTACTCTTTTCCCAGATATTTGAGCAAGATGACGGATCTCACTGATGGAAGAACAATCCTTATACCTGGCCCCTAAGGTACAAACTCTCAACTTTGCATAGTGTGAGTCTGGGAACTTACACCAGAACATATCTAATGCAGCAATTAAGGATCGAAACTCTGCATTATTGTACCATGCTTTTGATCGAGACAATTCAGTTGGGGTCAAGTCCGACGATAGGTTGAATGGTTCATTCTTCAGCACCTGATTTATTTTGCCGAGAACTGTGGCTTTGTAGTCGCCTTGGAGTATTTCAGAGGCGATTCCATAACGGTACCCTGCGATGATTATGGCAAACAATCTGAATTCTTCCGAGCCATCAAGGTCGACACCCTCTGGCGCTGTCCAATCTGGATTGCCCTGCCTAGGCTCAAGGATAGATAATGGACTGATTGATTCCCCTTTCCTCCCGATCGTCACCCCATACGAGCACCAGTCACTATCTAGGACTTCGCTTATGTTGTTGCCGATAAAAGTGCTGAAGAAGAGAATAGCGACGTTGGGATGTATGGTGGAATGTAAGGCAAATCCACACATTTTCCTCCACACGGTTTCGGTAAAGTTAATCGTCGGAAGTATCACAGGAGGTTTTTCTCTTGGATTATTTTTGAACCAGGTTGATGGATATTCTGATGATCCCCCAATATTAGCACCAGGGAGATTGATAGTGCGCACCTGGAAATCATCCGAGATGACGTTGACATTGAAGGGGTCCATAAGTCTGAATTCGTTTATACAGTATGACCGTTTTAATAAAGAGTTGGATCTGTTCGATTGGTCCATACCTAATTTTTGTAAGTGATCTTTTAGAATCTCTATTTCCTTTTCTAGCCTTTCAGTATCCCTATTGTCCTTATCTTCCTTTGATCTCATTAATAGCGATAGTTCGTATTTTTCCAAGTTCTTTTCCACATTACTTATGGTTGAATTGTCTAACATTTCGATTTTTTCGTATATATCATCCGTTAAACCACCTAAAATTTTTTCGCAAATTTCTTCTTCTCTCATGTCTACATCTATTCTGTTACATAACTCAATTATATCTATAATAAATTTGCTGAGTTTCTCGCCTTTCCTTAATTTTCTTTGGTTTAATTGAACTTTTAACAATTTTTTATTTCCTATGGTTGTAAATTTTTCTTTTATAAGTTTCTTTGCGTCTTTATATGTTATTTTTGGATTTTTTGATTTTATTATCTTAAAAAATTTCCCCGCCGTATCTTTTAAATATATGGGTAACAATATGATTTTTTCTTCATCGCCCCACTCGTTTATAATCGCAGCCAATTCGTAGCCATCGAAAAAAGATTCTACATCTTGACCCGAATCGTCTGAGAAAGATTGCGGTTGGTGTACCATTTTAAAAGACATTTTGGATTTTTTTAATAATTTATTTTGAATAACCTCTGGTTTAGGTTCCTCTTTACTAATAATTGGTTTTTTGTCTACCGGTAAATTTTCACTTTTCTTTATTTCGATATTTAATTCTGAATTTATGTTATTTTTTAAAATTTTAATGTCCCTGTTCTGTTCAAATGTTTCAATCCTCTCATCCAACTCCAGACTTCTGTTATTTAAATTAGACGTTAAGTTGTTTGCTTGATTTGTTGTCTTTATTTCGTCAAGTAAATTACATATTTTGGTCCCTATACTATTAGTCTCTATGTTATCTGTTTCAATGTTTTTAATTATCGAGTCGTCTTCAGTAAAAGTTATGTTAGCTAAATGTTCTCCACTATTGTTTACATTTATAAGAAATTCGTCATCTACAAACGTTAAATTTGATTCATTTAAACTGTCGTCAGAATTTGGATCACCTCTAAAATTTTTTAATGCCGATTTAGCGAGATTTCTTAATTCTACTAGTGTAGCCGTGTCTTCAAAGTGTATATTACAAAATTTTAAAAAACCCGCTACCTCAGATTTATCTAATAAATTTATCCACGCTACAGTTTTTTGAGATATTATGAACTCAAATTTCTTTTCTATAGGGCATAATTTATTAAATTCTACTTTGTCTAATCTTTGCACCTTATATAAAGTACATAATGTAAATTTGTGAACAAATTCGGCAGAAAGGGGTAATTTCCCAAACCTTGAATTTTGAAAAAAATCTCCCAAATTAGGCTCGTCCGTTGACCTTATTAAAGGTAATAAATTTACTTCATTTATTTCTAAATTAAAATTTGGTTGTAAAAATAAAATATTCTCTTTTGTTATTTTAGCAGTCTGGTTATTAATATTACGTTTTATATAAAAATTAGTTTTCATTATGGCCAAACATTATGAAAAGTATGTTTACAAAGAATAACACTGCTCCATAAAATATATCACAACACACAGGGGGGTACCTTTGAATGTAGTTTTTTCAGAATAAATCCCAAAAAAACTGGACTCAAGGAACGAGGGCCTCCACCATGTAACGTCCCCTCTTTAACCTCTCCTTCTCTGTGGGTTTCCGTTAAAGTTATGTTTATTTTCTACGAGGTCTCGGGGACTCGACCTCGGTGTGTGATACTCAAATGTTATGGAACAGGGTTACCTCAAATAATTTACAAAACTGCATGTATAATATATTATAATATAAATAAATACGTTACTGAAATCTGACAATGAATATTTGAATAGGGTAGGTGAGCACTGAGGTAAGTGTAGTCTTGATGAAGATCTTGATTGGTGTCCGATTGATGGTCTTCGGTTCACTCTTCGACTGCGTTGACTCTACTCGTTGCTCCTCGACTGCGTTGACTCTACTCGTTGCTCCTCGTTTTCCTATTCTATACCGTCTTATATCCATGCCGGCAAATCCCTTAGTTAGCATTTATTATTGTCATTCATTTGACGTTTCGCACACTCAACATATTAGCCATATTGTCCTACTTAATGAGCAATGTACGATTTTTATAAACAACAATCGTTACAATAGTAATATCAGACACGACGACGACGCACAAATCGAGTAGTGTATAATAATATTATTATACGATACAAACACGGTTTCGCGCGTATACGTAAACGAGAAAAATAAATAATATTAATAATAATAATGAATTGGTGTTGCCACCCCACTCCGCCCGTGACGTCCGCCGTCGCCGCCTCGATGTTGGGTAGCCTGCGCGAAGACCGTGCGCAATAGCCTCACACACACACACACACTCAAGCAGTCACATCTACATGACTTACGCCTGACGCTCGATTCCCCTAGAAGGTCGTACTACAAACCGATAGCATAGATGTTAACACATCAAAAAATCATACGAAAATATTACGTCGCACACTGTCAGATAACAAAAAAGAGACGTGCGACGTATCAAACTGCTTATCACTAATTAAAAGTGGGTACGTGCGAGCGATACAATTTATTTTATCGTTTATATTGACATAATACGTTGTTGGAAAATTCATGTCGCGTTTAGTCGGGCACAATCTTTACTACATAAAGATAATTTCGATGTAAACGACTTTTTGAAAATAATTTGAAATCAATTAAGAATTTGGTCGCGTTGTATATACGACGCTGAATTGTTCATAGTGTACACGAATAGTTTAACTGTCATCTTTGGGATGATATTCCTATTTCGCTGATATGGTATGCAGAGTCGGAATGTTGTGATACAAAACTTTTTCAACGCATACTCTGTCATTTCAGATCTGCCGAATAGATAATTCGAAGTGAGTGAGATGCACTCCATTGAAATGTAACGAATAGGCCTATGTTCAAAATTGTCAACTTTCCAGTGACCAACTTTTAACTTTTCTCTTGACCTTTTATTTCGTTTTATTTTTTGTCATTTACATCTTGTTAACAACGGTATAGATTACATAGTTACTTATATGTGACTTGATAATTTATTCGAATGTTTACAATATTATTATATTATAATATTAATTGTACGTAATTTGTTTGATGTGTTCTCGGTTTAAATTATTTAACGTTATACAGTATAAGCTTAAGTATATAACTTATACCTGGCTTATTCACATGATCAAATAAAATATATAAAAACAAAAATAAAAAAAGTCGAAAACAATGGGTAGAAAAATGAACAAAGTAATGTAACGAGTATTTACGTATTTCGTAAACAGCTACAACTGCGGGATCGTCCACACACGTACAAGTAAAATATATTTATCTACCAGAAATATTTTTAGTGATCAGATTCGATTTTCGGTTCATGATATTTGTATCTCCTATACCAGCGTTTCTCATCCTTTTTTCATTCACGTACCCCCTTGATCTCTCGACATTGCTTTACGTATCCCAGCTATTAATATTTCTATTTTCACATTGGATTAATAAGAAATTATAAAATAAATTTAAATATAAAATAAACAATTACAAAGAAGTTATTTATTTTAATCTATATACGCTATATAATGCATATAAAATATAATACGAATTTTACAATTGACTTTTTTCTATTAAGATACTTATTTCTTAATGTTTGTTTCACGTACTCCCAGTTGAAAAATATTGTCCTTTACCCACAGGCAGTAGCGTGCATTTAATCTTGCTCTGGGTGGAGAAAAATGTCAAAAATTGTGAAAAATTGCATTTTAAATTTTTAGATTTTCATTCATACTAACATGAAATGCATTTAAAGTTTACTTAGCAAAATTTGGAACAGTAGAAGAAAAAATTGCAAATGCAATAAACATCTGTGCCCTAACTATTACCATACCAATAATTTTTAATATCACATTTAACATAACATTATAACATTTTTAATAATGTTTTATAATTGTTAAAAATGCATTATGATTTTAAATTTATAATATGAAGTCCTTATTTATTTTATGTTCTGCAAACCTGTCTATAATTTTTAAATTACCCATTTATGTGATACATACCAATACAATACTGCACACCAATCTAAGTTGTTAAATCCAAAAGGGCAACGATCGCCCCTTTTCCCCCCATCCCTAAAATACGTTCTTGAGTTAAAGTATACATATTTATAGTAACATTAACTATGTAGTTTAATAACTTTTACTATATTCAGTGGTGAATTTACCAAGGGTTTCAGTTAATTTCTATCATTGGTTAGACAGTGGTTGGTTTGACTACACACGGAAAAAAAAAAGTTAACTTATAGTAAACGGTTAGCTATTTTTTTGTTGGAGTAACACATTATTTGGTTGTACCAAGCGATGTGTGAAATTGAGAAAAATGAAACAAATAAGTAAAATTATTATTGTTAGACTAACTATTATCAAATTATTATTTTCCGTGTACTACCAAGTGATTTACGTACGGCTCCACCGAATAAGATAGATTACATGAGGTTAGTCGGAAATCGAAGAAATATTTATTTTTTTCACCGCTAAACGTACGATTGCCCGTGGACTAAAATAGCGCAACATTTTATTTACCAATGAAAATTTTTGTCAAAAATAATTTCTACGTTATGTAGATACCGGAATCGCGTTGAATATTGTTTTGCATATTTTGCAATAGGTACTCGCAATAAACCGGTACAATACAGACAAAAAAAGCGAGTGAATTGAAAACGTATCAAAAACATACGTCGAACACCATCGAAAAAATACGCAATACATGCAGAGGCATCAACATTGCTATAAGCTTAACTTTGGTTACATTTTTCACCTCGACTCGTTTACATTTTCAGTAACTAATTATTAAACCTGCAACCCAAATAAAAGTTCAAAGCATAAAAAGATTATAAAAATTATAGTATTATGTGTTTTCACTACGGTAAAGAAGTTTAATTTCTGTATACCTTATAATCCTTGGTCCTCGCACGCCGGTATATCATTAATTTCTGCGACGCATTTAATTTTCTGTAATTTCCTAAAATTCCTTACGAAAACCAATTACATAATATAATTTTATTTTACTCGAATGGTGTACGAGAGTTGAAAAAAATACAAACAAAAATTCTATATAAATTATTATTAAAATGTAATGAAATGAAAACCCAGTATGTATGGCGTATTAAATGTCATGTCATCATGAAGAAAATCAATTAATATTATAATATATTCTTATGGTGTTTGAGTGGTTCATGTATTTACATTCACGGCTACATATAGATTTGAATTATGAATTAAGAATTATGAATGTATATTATAATAAAAATTGTAATTTGTTATAGTTAAGACCTATTGGCCCTAACACGAGCTTGCTCAGTGAATGTCATTATACACTGTATTATATTAAATTTAAATGTAATATTTTCTATTAAAAAAAAAAATTGAAATTAATTATAAATTATTCCCTGGGTATTGTGTTACAAGCTATAATATGTTTTCTATGCAAATTTCGGTAGTAGAGGCGTTCTCAGTATATTTCAATGGAGGGAAATGAAAAAAAGAACTGGATGGGCCTCGCTCTGTTGTACACTTGGGGGTGGAGTGCGACTCTTCATAGGATAGGTCATTATAATGGATTTGTTAAATTTGAATTCAATGATAGGTATTATTGTAAACGAAAAACGATTCTGAACGGAGATGATATGTTAGTCTAGAATATAATACATTGTTATTTATAAATATTGTAATAAGTATATTTTATTTTGAAACGAAAAATTTAGAAAAATTGTCTATAAATAAGTCAAAATATGTCAAAATACATTGAAAACTTAACCATGTATAGAAAACGTCAATATAAAGATTTGGTGATAATTTCAAGTTGTTGCGGTTTTTCGTTTTTGAGTTAGAACATTTTAAAAAAAACCGTTATCTTTGTCAGTCTAGAATATTATACATTATATTATATTTTACATGTAATTTTATGTCAATATTCGTTGTTCAAACGCTTATAAAAAGTTGTGCCTATGGATTTTAATAATTTTTGAATGACTTTAAGAACTACTTCTGTGGAATCTTCTATTAAATTTTCAAGTATTTTGTATGTGCCAAATTTTTTTTATCACCGATTATAAAAATAAAATGTAAAAAAATCGAATATTTTAAATGCCTATAAGTGGCTTAAAAATCAATATAATATTTTGAAATAAATATTACATAAAAGAAATACCAATCTTAACAGCTGGTAGAAATTTCAAAAATCTGCGACTTATACTTTTTGAATTACAACAAATATTTAAAATCGTTTGAGAATAAATCGCTAATTTATGCAATTTCGTAAATATTTAAATTTCAAACAGTCATACAATTTTTTCCTCTAATTCCGGTAGAAATTTTTTTAAATATTTTTGAAGAGTAGCTTATAGATAACCTAGTGTTAAAATTTTGAACCTTAAGTATAAACAAAAAAAATTTTATGAATATTTATCTACAAAATAACTTGCAAATTATCGTGATTTTTACATATTTCGTATAAATTGGAACTTTGAGCACTTATAAAAAAAAAATTGTGACTTACGATTTTAGATTTTTTTTTATCAGTTAAGAAACAACTTTTAAGAAACCTTGTATTCAATTTTCAAGATTTTCTGGGCAGCCAAAAAAATTTTATCGTTGTTTAAAAAAAAAATACTTAAAAAAATTGAAAATTTCAATTGTCTATAAATAGCTCAATAATAGTCAAAATACTTTGAAAATTTAACTGTGTATAGAAAACGTTAATCTAAACATTTGGTGAAAATTTCAAGTATTTACATCGATTAGTTTTTGAGTTATAGCAAAATAAAAAATTTGATTATGTCGAAAACTGGTTTTGCGTAAAAACTCCCGTTTTTCCCAAAATTTTTTAGGGTTTTTCCCGTCGCATTTAAAAAATATTGAAAATTTTTTACTTTTGACCCCCCAAAGTACCAAATAGATTCACTTTCCTTTCAGAAAAGTTGCTCCATAAGGCAATCGAAGCATTTTTACTGCCCCAAATCGTGTCGACAGACACAAAAAAAAAAAAAAAAAAAAACGCACATCATTGTAAAATCAATACATTCTTCACTCCATTCAGAATCTAAAAATAATTACAAAATAACCCGTAAGCAACAATAGAAATAATAACTAGTCAATATTGAAAACACATATCAAAAGTAGATAAAACGTATATTACTTATATGTAAAGAAATAAAGAATCTTGGGGGGATCTATCTCCCATATCTCCCCCCGTGAGAACGCCCATGTTCGGTAGTCTTGTCTTTAAGACAAGTTCTTTTTTTAAGTTTTATTGCGTCAATATTCAACACCACAAACCTTAGTCGCGGATATTTTTGTTTTATAATTAGTCAATGAAAATTTGAAACATTTATTTGACATAAAATTGTTGAAGAAATTCATATACTAAATATATATATATATATATATTAGTATATACATGTACTAAATTCAATATACTACAGTCTCGCAATCCTCAGTCATACAGTTGGGCGATTTTCCACTTTCCATAATTTTCCAATTTCACTATTCTATTTCTATATTCTACAAAGTTGATTGTATAGAAAACTTTTACCATATAAAAGTTTAAATTTAGGTAAATATGATGTTGACGCGGGAAAGTTTACCATGTAATCAGAAAAGCTTATCACTGCTCTACCAAGAAATTGTTTAATTTTATTGTATCTGCTTCGTCCAGATAAGATCACTGACTGTATATGTATATCGTTTGAAAATAAAACTAAATAATTAAGTCTTTGACCGAAACATTAATTCTTTGAACACGTTTAAATCTCAATGTATTCATCAAAAATATGCCAAATAACAATCTTACCATTAACGTCTGAGTAAAACAAATCTTATGTTGAATGTGTGCGTATTACTTCATTCAGACGTATCTAAGAAGTATTGCTGTTCCATACATAAATTCTAGCTCTGATTAAAATCTACACGTTTTGGTTATAAATCACAAAGTTGGTTATGAATATTTATTAACAAAATGAATTAAAAAATATTCGGTCAATAAGGTGTTTAGTCATAAGCCGTATGTACACTTACGTACACAATTTTTTTTTTTAAAAACTTGTGCATTATACTAATAAGTCTACGGCGGCGACCAATGTGTACCGGTTGGTATGTAAGCGCGCGTGCGCGCGTACATGACGTGCTGAGTCTTAACAGCAGCGGTTGGAAGAGAAGGATGACGAGAGCGGTAAAAAGGCACTTACATTTCAGCGGTTGCTATTGGTTTCCATTTTTTATTCCTGGTATAAATATTTAAATTTATGCGTAAAAACGAAATAAAAATACGTCCTCCATGTCTCCACCGCCACAGCTATGCACACTCTCGTACGTCGCATTTCATTTTCCATGGTATTATCTCGTCGTATGTGTATTATCCACCACCGTCACGTGCGTGTGTGCGTATGATATGTTGACATTCTATTTACCTGTCTCGCGGAGATGTGTTTACCAGCGTCCAATGATGTTAATGACAGCTGCGTGCGTTGCGTACACAAACGGATACGTAGCTGTATCTGCCACTTGACGGTAAATGATAACTGTAATATTATTGCACACCGGGTTGTATCCCAGTAGAAATACTTACCGCTGCGGATGACGTGGTCATGTAGACCCCTTTCCCATTCCGACAGAAAAAAGGAATAGGTTAACCATCAATTAACTTTTTCCATTGTAACGCAACAGCGACAATGACTGTGAGAATATTAAAATACTTATAAACGCTGATGACGCGACCGGCTTACCATTATTGTACGTAAGATAAACGTATAACGTTGTAGGACCACTGTATATTATTGTTATATCGGTATTGTGCTCCGGTGCTCATCGAACTGTTGTGCGTTTACTCACGTACCTTACCTTTCACATAAGCGTCTTACAATATATATATATATATATATATATATATATATATACTACACACGTACGCGCGGCCATGCGCGTCAATAGCCATAGTGCTGCATATAGTTTCGACTCGGGTTGAAGGTTATTGTTATTTTTTTTTTCAGGTTATGAGGAATAAAAAATAAATAAAATAATGGTTTCGTTTAAATGTAAAACGACGTTGACATTATAATTAAATAAAATCTTACTGCTATATACACATTATGCGATGGCTAAATTTAAAATACAAAATATATTCCCTGTACACTAATTCTAAACATGATCGAAAAGCCAATACATACAATGAGAAAGAAAAGAGGAAAAAGAGCGTTATGAACGAACGCGTTGAAAACAAACAGCGCTTTTACATGACGGTACACCCAAAGCACTGCATGCAGAAATGCACTGTTTTCATACCGCACCCGGTGTCTTTTTCCTCGTCGTCCTCGTCGTCGTCGTCATTAGTGGCGATGGCAGCTGCGTCCACGACCGTGTTCGCGGCAATCTGTTGTCCATCATCGGCTCCCCTAGGTGGTGGCTTCTCGACACCGCCGGCGTCCGGTGTCCTGGCGTCGTATTCAGCGATCACCGTGACCAGTCGCGCCTTGAGCTGCGGCCCGGCGTGCGCGCCTTCGTCTCGGCGGCGCGAGGTGAATGAGCCAAAACGAGCGGAGCGCAACAACGAGGCACGACGGACGCTCCGGCGGAGGTCCATCATGACAACCGGTCCATTGTCCTTGTTCCCTTCACCGTCGGACCGGTAGCTGCAACGGTCGGAGGAGTCCTCATCGCAGCACCTGCAGCGCTTGCCCGGCGTTGGCGCCGGAGTCGGTGTTGGCGGCCGGAACGCGTGACGGTTGAACGGCAGGCGAACGTCATTTTCATCGCGATCCAGTGTCATCGTGGCCGAGTCACTGATTGTGGGCCGTGTTACATCGACGTTCAAATCGTCCCGACGGTCGACTGCGTTCGAGACGTGTGCTTTTCCATCGGTCACACGGTTCTTCATACCATTGCTGTTAACATGGTCAGGCGTCCGATAGACGGACATGAACGGTGCACAGTCGTCCACAATCGACATGCTGCGAACGTGACGGGTCGCCATGTGTGGATACGTTTCAGAAGAACGACGAGTGGCGATGTTAGTTGACGACAGTTTAGACGATCGTAGTTACGTGGAAACGACGGTAGCGGCGGTAACGTTGCTGAAAGACAGTGCACAGCGGACGGCGAACTACGACGACCGGTCAGGAGACTGCCGAGAGTGGTACTAAACTGCATGCGCACCGGTCTCTCCGGTTAGATGGTGATCATGTTCACTACGACGATGTGACGCGCACGTGTTCCAATCAAATGGCCGGGGCAGGATTGCGTGTGTCGTGCTGCGCGAGAGACGTGCCGAACGGGGACGATTATCGGGTCGGCAACAACGACCGGCATACATTAATTTTGGTGTACGCGACGGCAATACAATGTACAATAAACGATAGCTGCCCGCCGATAAGGGTTCCCGGACCGTATAAAACAGTAATCGTTAGTTATACGAACGTCTGTATTCATATTGGTTATCATTGCGGCCTATCGATAATGATGGGTGGGTAGGCGCGTTGTCGGTGTACCTGAGTTTCGGACGCCACCTGCTGCTAATATACTCATGTATGTGTATAGCAAATGAGACGTGCCTTGTGACGGTGTCCGTGTGTTTCCCCCCTTTTATTTTTAACTACTTACTTTTCGATTGCCCACCGTAACTACTGGAGGCGTATGATGATTAACGGGAGAGATTCGATTACCTTATTAACTATCATAAGAGTTAATTCAATTTACTTATTGTATAACATACAGATATAAATACATACGTAGTTAAATACAGATGGTATAAAAATATCAACGAAAAAACGATTAGGTTTAGCAAATTGCGTTTAAAAGTCTAATTATCAACCCATCGAATCTTCATAAATGTGAGAATGAAGGGAAGGGTAGAAACCATACCAACGCCTATTACCTCTGCGGTTGAGAAAAATATAATGCAACCACGTTATGGTGTTACGGTATTTTCAGACTAGAACCTATTTGGGAATCAAATCTCTCTCTTTACTTGCATGTGTGATTATCGTCGAAATGGCTTGGAGTAGATATTTTATTGTTGTCGTTTACGCAGCTCGTTCTCGTACACACACATGTTGCGTCGGATGACAAAGGTCTGTCGAATCAACGCAAGGTTACGCGGACTATACAATACATTCACTGTAACAATGTCGTCGTTATCTCTATTATGAAATTGTGAAGTTGAGAATATGTTGAGTTCCAATTTTTTATCGTTTCGTCTGTTAAAACGCGCACAACTTCAATAAAAAGTTAACGACACAATTTGAATCTTGACGGTTTTGCCGTGATTCATAATCGATATACTTGCAGAGGCTATAGCTTGTTTGTGCTCATTAACCTTTTTTACTACTCATTTGTGCAAAACAACACAACTCAATTGCGCAAAAAAACAATTAAATTTCGCACATACGTTGTAGCATACATAAGACGAAAAATCTCAATAAAGAAAACTTACGTACAAATATACGGCAGGTAATTCGTACTTGGAACTAATCATACATGTTATGTACTCAGATCAAATTGTACGTATAGATATAAATACACAATTCAAATTTAGGTAGGTAACGCATATGTTTCCATTTATGTTTCCATTATAGACGAAGTACTGGACAACGAACAATTTTATTTTCCGATCGCTTTTTTTAAATCTGTTTAACCTAATTAAACATATTTATCGCTTACATACTAGTGTACTGTATCAAGTATTTTCCTATATTCTAAAATGCTATACTATTTACTATTGCGAAATAAATATACAGTAATTGTTCATTGTGTCTTGCACATTTCAGGTTCTAAATTTTACATTGTTGATATTATTAAGTTTTATTTTCCCCTTTATTATAAGAAGATAAAAAACTTAATACTACCTTAGGCTATAAATGTCTATAATACCTATACAACCAAGTTTTAATAAAATACCGCCGTAATTATAATTATTCAATAAAAATAAATTAAATTTGTATGATGAGAATTGTATTCCTATGTTTTTTGATATAAGTTAAGCGATCAAAGTTTAAAATACAAAAAAAAGCAATAAAAACAAAACGATCCATAGTTTTTATTTCCATAATCATTACATATAATACTCTTTCTTATCTACAGTTTCCTTTATTTGATAATTAATAACATTGTTTTTTATTGAACTTCAAAATCTGTTTCACATTGGATTTGAATGAGTACATAAATCACTCGATGAATATGTGGTTGTATTGTATTAAATTGGCTGTTTATTGTTTATGGAAACTCCGCGTTATTTGTCGTCTTGGGATTAGCATTTGGTTCACAAGCCTATAAGATAAACTTATATTGTTATCGAATATTTGATAATTTGTACTGCAATCCGTGGTCGATAACTAATTCAAAAATGTATAAAAATATATGTATAGTTTACATTTATATGGTGTTCGTTGTTCGCAGACGAATTGCAGATGGTAAGCGAGAATCTCGTTTATACATAAATATAATTAGTTTAATTTGAAAACTCGATGCGGGTCAATTAATCGCCGTAAATGATATGGTTAATCTAAAAACAGTAAATTAACTATAAATGTCTTTCATTTATACACCTAATTATGTAAATAGAGGTACGTCTACGGCTGGTGTCACGCTGTGTCTAACGTGAACGCGGCGAACGCGAATTGCGGCAAATGCGAACGAATTCGCGTTGGCCGCTCGTAATCGTGTCCTACATGTACGAGGCGAACGCGAATTCGCGGCTAAACCATATATATTTTTTCATGCAATGTATTTTGAAGTGAGTTGTGCAAAGGTTGTGCGGTATATTTTACACGTTTATGTTCTACTCTTTTAAAAACAAAAACAACTAAAAATGTCTTAGTTTACAAAAACAATTGTTAATATTGGAAAATGCTGAAGTGAAATATTTAATATATAAAAAGTTTTTAAAATAAAAATTATCAGTTTATATTATAATATTATTATAATTAAAATAGGTACTATACATAAGTTATAATTTAATAATTTATATTACCCGTTTACCTATTCGTATCGTAAAATAATCCTATAATCGTATAATAATAAATCGTAAATTGTAATTGAAATATTTTAACGTCTGTTCGGTTAAACGCGCGACCAAAAACAAAACTATTTGATTTTCAAACCGTGCGGCGAACACGAACGAATTTATTCTTTCGCGTCGCCCGCGTTTATCGCTTACAATGGACAATCTAATCTATTTTTATATGTTTCATTATTTTATTCACCGCGTTGCCCGCACTGCACCGCGTTTGCCGCGTTCACGTTGGACACAGCGTCACACGAGCGTACAAAATGCGCACGTTACGACGGACATACTTTTTAACGCGCGTACTAGAGTGGGCACACGAGCGTTGGTATGACGTCCGTTAAAAATAAATCTAATTGGAATTGCTACTAAAATGTACTAAGTACGTTCACCATATAATAATTGTGGTAAAAAGTAGTGTTATTAGAATAATTTTTACTTCTAACATCTACGGTGGATACACATGATGTTTTTACTTTTGGTTCTTTAGTGTATTTATACCTTAAAACAAAACCAAAAAATAGAAAACATTGGGTTCATCCAATAAACAACGAAAGGCATACTGCAGGACATTAAGGGGATTGCAAACGTCTGTATTTCAGCCAAAATATACCAATCTTTTGTCAATCCTACCGATGGACCTAATGATGCGATAATATTTCTGAAAACTGATTTGATTTCCATAATATGTCTACTTGAGATTGATCAGGCCACTTTTTTAAACTTCGTTCTCCAACTCTTATAAATTAGTTTAAAAATTATGAAATTGTCTTATTTTAGTATTTATTCTTTATTGAAATTTAAATCTTAAAATGTGGGCTGACCGTTTTCAAGTAGACATATTAGGGAACTCAGATCAGTTTTCAGAAATGTTATCGCATCATTAGGTCCGTCGGTAGGATTGACAAAAGATTGGTATATTTTGTAACATAAAATGCATGCATTTTAAACAGTAGCAGTAGTGACTTGTTCGTGTGCGTGCGAGAGTTCTGCTCTCTACTCTTCACCATAGCGTGTGTTGTGGACGTCCACGCCGTGGCAGTAATCAGAATTATTATTGTTCGATATAAATATAGAATATATTGGACTGAGCAATTATTACACATTATCTTATTGCTACGAAAGTCCCCAAAGAAAAACATGATAATACCACAGAATTGTCCACTTATGATCTTTATTTGTCGTAAGTACTATCAAAGGAAAATACTTAATTATTTATTTTCCTGTTGACCACTGTGTTACCGATTTACCTATCATTTTTTGGTATCTGATGATAGAAAGTGTTGATACTTTGTCTATTGTGCTAATTATTATTTTCTTTCTAATATGGATAATAACCAGTGGTGGCTCGTGCCTATGTGCGATGGTACGATCGCACCCCCTACTGTATTGACAAAATATTTGAAATAATATAATATTTGATTTGATATTTAATTTTATTAGAATTTATTATTTCATATACATCATACATAATATTATTGATTATAAATACTATAGATAGCTCACTGCAATATAAAATACGCTGCTCGTTGAGTGGCGGGTGCCACTACTAGGCGCTCCGTGCAGTATTTAGTTGTGGTGGGTGCCGTAAAAATCGCTAGTATAATTCATAGAAGTTTTGTGAAGATAATCATATATATCAAATAATTTTTACGACAATTTATTTTATCAATAAATGGATATTTTTAGGAACATGTTTAAATGTTTTAATTTTACGGAATAGTATGGACTAAAATTAGGTACAAAAGACTAACAAAAAAAGTAAAAATTTAATTATATATTACACTTTGTGTAGGGTTTAGAGTTCAAGATTGTAATTTGTATTCGCCAGATTCATTCAAAATGTAAGGAACATTATTTATACTTAATAAAACTTTTACTAACAACATGTATACATAAAGAGTGTAAATGGGTAAAAGGCGAATTCATTTTAAAAAATGCAATAACGCAAAATTAAAAATATTTGAAAATAAATAATGTAAATTATTATATCATAAATGATAAATTAGTATTTTTATAATTAATAATTTATATATGTTTTAAAACATTAATTATTTGTTTCTTTATAAATGTTATATAAACAGGTAAAATATCTTTATATTAATATATTTATTTATAAGTACTCGTACTTCATAATTTTTTAAGACACAACATTAAAAAAGTTTTGTTTGCTTTCTATAGTACCTTATTCATACTCCCCAAAATGCAATAAAAGGAGAACCAGTTAGATTTAAATGTGTGCTAAAGAGTTACAAAAATATAGAATAATTAGAGTACATATAACTATTAAGAGTATAGACTAGGGTGGCCAGATTAAATTAAAAGAAATCCGGGACGATACATTTTAACTTGACCTAATCGTTCTATCTAACTTAATATTACTTAATATTTTTATCTTAACATTTTTTACTAGTGGGTTTCATTATGAAATATTAAACGCTAAATATTAAAATTATAGAAATAGAAAACATACTTTTATTTTCAACAAAAACTAATTTAAAATACAGTTTACATATTTTTATACTTCATAGTTACATACAAGTAACGTTTTTTAAGCTTTATCTTCAGCTGTCATCGTGTATTTTTGCGTGCTGTGGAATTTCTTCAGAAACGATTGATTTTTTATAATTTCGTCATGAAATTCCATGCAACATAAACCATATGTTTTGGTAATCAAACAACTTTCTACAGTTGCTACATCCATTTTATTACGGACGTCGGTCCAAGTGGAAGTCATCAAAGAAAACACTCGTTCTATTGATGCATTTGAACCTGGCAAACAAAATGCAAATTCAACAACTGCTGCAAGATTTGAAATACCCACGTCTTTTTCTTTAAATAATTTAAATATTTGTAACCATTTTTGTTCTAATGAAGTAGAATTTTTTGTCCATTCATCGAATTTTTCTTGAAAAAGAACCGGATGGGCTTCGCTCTGCTGTACACTTGGAGGTGAAGTGCGACTTCATAGAATAGATCCTTATAATGGATTTGTTAAATTTGAATTCAATGATAGGTATCATTGTATACGAAAAACGATTCTGAACGGAGATGATATGTTTGTCTAGAATATAATACAATGTTATTTATAAATATTGTATAAGTATATTTTATTTTTAAACGAAAAATTTAGAAAAACCGAAAATTTAAATTGTCTATAAATAAGTCAAAATATGTCAAAATACTTTGAAATTTTAACCATGTATAGAAAACGTCAATATAAAGATTTAATGATAATTTCAAGTTGTTGCGGTTTTTCGTTTTTGAGTTAGGGCATTTTAAAAAAACCTATATCATTTGTCAGTCTAGAATATTATACATTATATTATATTTTACATGTAATTTTATGTCAATATTCGCTGTTCAAACGCTTATAAAAAAAAATTGTGCCTATGGATTTTAATAATTTTTGAATGACATTAAGAACTACTTCTGTGGAATCTTCTATTAAATATTCAAGTATTTATCACCGATTATAAAAATAAAATGTAAAAAAATCGAATATTTTAAATGCCTATAAGTGGCTTAAAAATCAATATAATATTTTGAAATAAATATTACATAAAAGAAATACCAATCTTAAGGTAGAAATTTCAAAAATCTGCAACTTATACTTTTTGAATTATAACAAATATTAAAAATCGTTCGAGAATAAATCGTTATTTTATGCAATTTCGTAAATATTTAAATTTCAAACAGTCATAAAATTTTTTCCTCTAAGTCCGGTAGAAATTTTTTTAAAGATTTTTGTAGAGTAGCTTATAGATAACCTAGTGTGAAAATTTTGAACTTGAAGTATGAACAGAAAAAATTTTATGAATTTTTATCTACAAAATAACTTGCAAATTTTCGCAATTTTTACATATTTCGTATAAATTGGAACTTTGTGCACTTATAAAAAAAATTGTGACTTACGATTTTAGATTTTTTTTTATCAGTTAAGGAACAACTTATAAGAAACCTTGTATTAAATTTTCAAGATTTTCTGGGCAGCCAAAAAAATTTTATCGTTATTTTTAAAAAAAATACCTCAAAAAATTGAAAATTTCAATTGTCTATAAATAGCTCAATAAAAGTCAAAATACTTTGAAAATTTAACTGTGTATAGAGAACGTTAATCTAAACATTTGGTGAAAATTTCAAGTATTTACATCGATTAGTTTTTGAGTTTTTTACATTTTTTACTTTTGTCTCCCCAAAGTACCAACTAGATTCACTTTCCTTTCAGAAAAGTTGCTACATAAGCAAATCGAAGCATTTTTACTGCCAAAAAAGGTGTTGTCAGACACAAAAATAAAAACACACATCATTGTAAAACCAATAGATTCCATCACTCCGTTCAGAATCTAAAATGCACATGAGAAGTTGTGGATATAGACAGTAGATTAAATGAGGCCTTCACAATTATGAAATCCATTAGTGAAAAGAAACCTGCCGTTAGTGATGAATATTCATAATTTGCCACATACATAGACAACAAATAAAAGATTTTCCCTCCCCGTGAACGAGCAGTATTAGAAAACCAAATCCAAAATCTAATTTTCAATGCAGAAATGAAACAATATACTCAGCTTATTCATACACAGTCTGTACAAAATATACGGGGAATTCATTCAACGATAATCAAGAATATTCGATACCAAGTAACAATGAATAGTATTCATTGAATACTTTCCTTTTCGTAGATACCGATATCAATTCGGGCAATACGTATTCGTATTTTCCAGCTCTCAGTTATAAGTTGGTCTTATAACATTAAAGTTAACATCACCAAGTATAATTGTTATTTTGTCATTCATCTTTAAATATTAATTTATTAGATATGACTGATATGAGTGCTAAAAGAAAAAATAGCAATGGCTCAATATTGAGTTTTTTTTCAAAAAAAAATAAACAATCAAATGATGTCAATGTTGATTCACCTGATTCCTCTGAATCAGAAAAAGAGACAGCTTAGACAATAGGGTCGCAAAACCTAAATTTGGTAAGTACCTATACGAATATAAATTGTATTATTTTTATTATTTATTATGAATTAAATATTAAAGTATAAATAAATATAAAATTGTCTATAAATAAGTCAAAATATGTCAAATGTTTTATTTGTGATGGCAATGGGGCTATTAATTACAATTATTGTATAGTACAATTAAGTTATGTAATTATGAATTATTTCCAAGTGTGTACACTTTATTACAAATATTTTGTACACTTCCGGTATCAACGGCAACACTAGAAAGAATGTTTTCATGTCTTAAACGGCTGAAAACATATTTAAGAAATACAATGGTCGAGGTAAATATGCTGTACTTATTATACAGTCTCTAGGCTGGAATAAAATATTTGTATATTGGTATTTGGTTATTGGAATAAATATTAAATTAACAGTTCAAACATAAAACACTAAAATATTAATTGAAACCAAATTTTTAGGTTTTTTCATTTCTTTTATAATTAAATTATACGAATGTATGAAATGTAAATTTAGTACTTAATGCTTAACATAATAAATTATATTATTATATGAATTGAGTAATTATATTATTTTAGAGTCTTCTCAATGGTTTAGCCACTAGGGCTGTTCATCGTGGGGTTGTCAATATAACTGCAGACGAAGTACTGGACGAATTGGCAACAAAAAAAAACAGAATAATAGATTTAATAATATAAATATCATTAATATAATATAATTTTCATGTTTAAGAATAAAGAGAATAAAGATTTTTATAAATAGTATTTGTTAAAAAATTAGTTACATCCCCCCCCCCCATGACAAAATCATTTGACCGCCACTGAGCATACCACTGTGCAGTAAAGTTATACATAGACGAAAAAAAATAAAGTTTTGGGTGCACCCACTACTGTCTGACTGTTCTACTAAAGGATTATTTAATTTATTCTATAACGATTTGAGGAAATATGAAGATAAATTTTTTAATTATTAAAGAATGTCAATTAAGTCATTTTGACTTTTCATCGCGATTTGAATATTCAATGCAAGCAGTTTTCCATATTGCCGGCCAATTTTCAATTTCAATAACAAACTTTTCTGAGTCAAAATGGATATCCATGGTAAAAAAATTGACAACGTACACACACGCCACTGGCAGTTGATCGAATGAATGGAATGCGCGTTTTTACATTAAAACAATATAAATTTAACTGGTGGTGCGACTATTCTGACCGCGCGCTTAGCATATTTGGTCGCGTGAATTGATTAGAATGGCGTGGCCAAATTTATGGCACCACAAAATGTGAAAACCTTAATTTAGTTATTAATAACTGTGGTGGCGTGACCATAGTGATGCTGCCATGGTGGCTTCGTGTGAAAGAGGCCTAACGTCGAATTGTACGTTAATCAGGCGCTTACCTTAATAATTGTCAAACACTGTAGCAAGACGGTGCGTGGGCAGTGTCGGCGACACCGTTCTTATCTGCAATGGTGTGGCCGATACACGGTAGGGCGCATGGAAAAAGAAAATGAAACATCATCGTTACCGTTATTGTGGAGAGACGATAATAGGTGCAATTGAGGGGTACTTAGGAGTGCTTAGCACCCCCAAATAATATATTAGCACCTCCAAATTTTTCAGCAGCATCATCGAATTTTTATCGGTTCTAACTTTATTATTTTAAGTCAGGTTTTTGTCATAGGCTTAGGATAAATTTATTTTTAAGACTTTTTATAATAATATATTATGTATAGGTAATTTATTTTTAATATTATGATAAATAAATTATTATGTATTTAAGACACAATAAGATTTTATAGAGGGCTGAAACAATAGACGGTAACGATTACGCCGAAACATCTATAGAAGTATCGACTATTCGCGTCTCGCGATAGAAAGCTTATCAATATTTTTAGGCCATTGCGGTTGGTCTGTAACGGGCCACATTGAAAAATATAAATATAATAAATGATACACAGCGTACCCGTAAATATATATATTTCTTTAATATGTGTTTTATTTTCTTTAAAGTTATTTTATTACATGGGAACGGATTTGTATAAAGTGCTTTAAATGCTCTAAAAAACAAGTAAAATACCTTAAAAAAAATGCTTTAACATCAAAAAAATGCTCTAAAAACTTTAAAAATGTGTTTATATTCAATAAAAACACAATTTTCAATACACAAAACTAAATAATCTAACGGAAATAATGAAAACCAAATTGCAATTTAGGATTTCTTATATATTCAAGTAACACGGTTTTCGCAAATATAATATTATAAAACAGTACAAGAGTACTTATTTTGTACTATCTTGAAAAGTTGGAAACAGTGATAATTAGTGATGTACAACCTTTTTTGTTGCGAGTATTGAAGTGTACATTACTCCTAAATTAGAATTCATTTATCTATTGTTTATAATTTATTCATATTTGTTGAGAATGAATGATACACATCATTGAATAAAACTATTGAATATATAAATAGTTCGTTGTAAAGTAATTCAATTTTACTAAATGTGATTATTTTACAATTAAAAATGAATTGTCAAAAAGATAATATTTTTAGTCGTATTTAGAGTGCTACGTTTGCATTTAATTATATTAAGTATTTAATTGTTCAATAATTAAAATTTAATTTTGCATACTATGTAATTATTGTTTTAATTTTTCGTAAAACTAAAACTTATCAGTTTGACGACTAACCTTAACTTAATCAATTGATTGTAGACGGACAAAACAAAAAAAAAAAAACTATTTTTAGTGTAATTTATCAATACCTACTGTATTTCGACCTTGTGTAATGTAATTGTGTATTTTAAAATGTATGTATAAGTATGATATACTTATAATAACACTCTCAAGCCTTAAAAGGAGAGGAATATCTTATTCTAAAAAATGTAATATTTAAAAATATTTTAATATGTATATGTAGGCACTGATATATTACGAAATTACTCTGTTTAGATAATACTTTCGTATTTCATAAAACGCTTATATATATATAGAAATTACGATAATTACGTTTTTGGTATTAAATTACTAATAGTCAAATCCAGTTTTTAAAATATATATAACTATAAAGATTTCAAATATAATTTTCAAGACTGTCCATTAACTGACATTTGACTAGAGTTTTTTCATTCAAATAACACATTCCCGTATTTAACCAAATAACAAACCAATAATTCATACCTGAAGTTGATTCCATAAAAATACAAATGTTTTGTACTTGGTCTTGGCAAACCTATGTTCTTATACGAAACATTCAACTAGTGAAATCGTTAATCAGAAGTATTTTAGTAGTCTTTTAGACACGACAGAATAAAATCATTGGCATATATGAGTTACTATAAAAAACCTATATAAATGTTCAAGTATTATAATGCAACAATTCTATATAAGCGCATGCATATATTTAAAATTGTTAAATAGGTAGTAGTTTGTTGGTCGTGGGTTGTATCAAAAACTATCCATCCAATAATTATGCGGTGTTTTTAAATAATGGAGTACATTGCAGAGAAGGTTTTAAATCTACTTTAAATTCTTCGAGTTAATTGAGTTATTATTTATAATGCGTTTAGTATTGATGGTTTTTATCCAAACGCCCCACTATTAGTGCTTGTGTTAATTGTTTTTTTTATCTTCGAATGAAAATGAAAATTTTTTCTGTCGATTTATGTCTTAATAAAAAATGATTAGGTAACTCGGATGGAGCCGGATGAATCAGTTTGTATATATATTTATGAGTGTGAATGTTCGCAAATGGTAGACACAGATACAACCGTTAGTTATAGCCACTACTACTCAACAAGTCTTGAGGTGTATTGTACACGTGACTTTGTTTTTATAGTCTAAAGTTTTAGTCTACAGTTTCTATACCAAGTGTAGTAACTAGTGTAATTGTTTGATTAACAAAACTAACAATATGATATCGATCTCACATTCAAAGACCACATACACAGTCAGTGTTTATTTTAGGGGGGTGACTAGAGAGAGGTATTATTCCCCAAAGAAAAATGTATACTCCCACTAAAAAAAATATATTTATTTATTAATTGTTTAGTCATGTGTTATACCCATTACATTTGAAAGAAAAAATGTTGTTTTACGTTATTCAGAATTAAAACGTTATTCAACGTTTGCGTTTATTGTAATTCATCATAGTATAATTCATACCATCTAAATTATACATATTACCATATTATCATTTTTAAATAGTACATACTACATTCACAAATAACAAAATAAATACCTATGTCTAATATCAATATATATCCATGAATACACTTAAAAACAAAATAAATTATACATTTTATATGTTATTGATTGTTTCCTCTAATGTCTTCTAATATATAACTTGAAATTGAACTTCTCAAGTCTGACAATATCGTTTTGCGTTATGGTTTGTTTAATGATATATCATATATTTTGTTAAACGTTACGTTTTGTTTTGTGTTATTTGTTTATTTATGTTTATCGTTTTCGTTTAAAAATTTACGTTAACAAAATAATTAATTACGTTTACAAATTTCAATCGTTTTTTGTCAAATATAACGTTATTATAACGTTTGCAAGCCCTGGTTATACCGCATATCTCCCTGAACATTTTCGATATACCTCGATTTCTACAGCGGACACTGAGTCCAGCGGCGATGGCGATACAGACATACCAAGAGATATAAAAATGCCCGGGTTCTAGTCTCCGAAGAAGGGAAGGGCATCATTACAGCATCCCCACCGGAGAGTACATGATATTCCGACGACAATGAAACGGTTGCGTGTGAAAGTCACGATGACCAATACGGTATGGATACCGCTGCCATATTTACATACAGGTGGAATGGGTTACACGCGTGGTACATACACCAGTAACCTTCATCCTACCACATATCGCGTATACGCAATGATATTCACACACGTGCATACTTAAATATATATATAAATGTAATATGTATATATATATATATATATATATAAACATTATACACGTATTAGTAAATGGATGCGTGTGAGTGCATACTTATACATGTTTGTTGTTTGCCAAATGACAAATAATGCGAATCGAACGGCTTGCGGAATTTTCGCACTCGCCAAACAATAGTTGTCTGCGGTCCGTTCGTTTTATAATACACGTGCCGTTAACGTCGTGTCGTGTCGCGTAGATCTGCGGTAAATCCTCCGGGTATTGAATAACAATTGAATAAAATACAAAAAAAAAAAAACGCGAAAATTAATACGACGACGTGACGTGCCCGCGTAGTGATTACCTGTAATTATTATTATCGCTGCCGGTAACGTTTATAGTTGATTCGCCTTGGCGACCCGAATGCCAAGAACGAGGTAGAACACACGTTTGAAGGATAAAGTAAGTGGTCTATCCGAAACATTGTCGTTAACAACGGCGTTTTCGAGGGGGCCGTTTCCATCGATTGGGCCCAAACGTTTCTCGCGATGTTACACTTACACGGATTATAATTGACGAGCAATGACAAATTCCATAATAATATAGTCAACGGTTATGTACCTACTCACCTTAACTTTGACTGGTTACACGTATGGAATATTCATTTATGCTATATTTTATAACAAACATAATATATGTGCATACTTCATAAAATATTAAATCGGTATAAATATTTTTTGCTAATTTTTAAAAATTATTTAAAAAAAAAAATGTTCTCGTTATCTATTGCTGAAACACTTATGACAAGCTTTATATTTAAAAAATGTTATGAAAACCGTCAAAAACCGTTCACACCTATGGGCCACAATTTTATTTAAAATTACCTTATACAACTTAAAAATAAATCAAATATAATAATATCAAATAAATAATAAAAAACTATGAATTCTTTAAAAAATCTAAATTATAATTTAGAATTTTTTTTTTTTTTTTTACAAAGGGAAAATAAAAAAAAAATTTAATTTAAAATAAAAATCAGAATAGTGTATCAAGCTAAATTAGAATCTATAGCTAATTATAGTATTTATTAATGGGAAGATTCATATAAAACAACAATAGCTTCCTTAAAAAAAAAAAGTAATAATAATTAGAAAATATTAAAAAAAATTAAGATACCATAACAATTTCTGTATGACAAAAATAATCAGTAAAATATCTTTCTAAAAAATCTTTCTAAAATGTAATATACAATTAAAAATAATCTTAATCCTCCAATTGATTCAAACATAATAATAGATGGAATTCCAACAATATACACAAAATTAACATAATCATCATACACATATCAGTTCAAAAATGTACAACAAAATACAATATTGCTGTTAGACATCAAATATGGCATTTAACTCGACGTAGCTCTCTTTTGGCTAGGTACTGCTAGATCTATATAGGGTCAGATCAAAGAGTTTTACACTCGGATAAAGAAATAAAAATACACCTTATTTTTTGTTTGTATCATACCTTTATTATCAGTTTAGAGAAAATAGACAATATTTTACGTTTATATTTCACTTAATTATGTACAGTGTCGTAGATAAAGATTGGTGAAATAGGTGGTAGCCAAAGGCGCAGCGAAGTAAGGAGATGCATTAGTCAAATTGGTTTTTTGTATAAAATAAGCGCCAAAATAAAATTCGGCATCAAGGAGAATAGTTATGACACATATATATGTATAAATTATTGTTAAGTATTGCCTTTGTTCGACGGTGACATTTCGTGGAATAGTTTATAAACAAATTCTTATTTAATACTTATGAAACCATCAGATAAACATTAATAATAATTATAATAGTTACACACATAGAAGTCAATTTAATACTTCTCATGTGTGTTTTTAAAACTACTTGGATGTAATTCAAAATTGAAATAATGGTTAAATCAACATTAAAATAAGTTTATTTTAAATATCAATCTGTAGTTAGAAAATAATATTTTTATTTTGAAAAATGTATTCAGCAATAAAAGTTAATTAAACATTAATAAACTAGGTATTTAAAATATAGATAGGTTTTATAAGAAGTAATAATGATTAAAGAATAAAATGTGTTTATTATATGCTTATTAATTGATTATGTATACATAAAGTTATAAATAATTATTACATAATATATTCATTTTATACTTACATAAAATGACAAAATATAACATAAAACTATTACATTTACATTTACAATTTTCATTACCTATAGTTCATTACATAAAACATAATAAACATTTCAAATTTAATTTAATAATTACATAAATACAAATAAACATAATAAACTATACAAATAAAGGAATCAATTAATAATAATAAAAATAATACATAGTTTGCAGACTATGATTTGTGCGAAGGATATTACAAAATAAAAAATTTATTTAAACTTCGTTGTTTTTAGTGTTCATAATAACTTGTAGATACTCGTCTTAATTCACTAGTGAACTGAATTAATTTTCAATGAAGTTAAAACAACACTCCACTATATTTATTTTAATTGCATTGAATGTGTTTTCAATACTCATAAATAATTATTACCAGAAATAATAAAAGCATTATCTTAAATGATATTATTGTTATTTTAATATTACAATAGTTTGTTTTTGAATTCAATTATCTTAGATTCACCATCTCAATTAGTTGTTAATAGAAATTTATCTTATTTATTAAAATTAAAACCAAAGTTTAATGTAATGCAATCATATAAAAATTGATCGTGTCAGATAAAACTCAAAAAATGTTATATTCAAATATAATAAATAATCAATTTAATTTACGTTTTGGATTGACATTAATTTCATTAAAACAACATGCCAAATGAGTTAAGATATACGCCTCTGAACTTAAATATACACATGTAAACCCAATTATCGAAAGTTAAATCAACTGCTACATTTATATGTAAAACTTGTACATTTTTATACATTTTATTAAATACGATTACTAGGCGTAATTAATATTTTGTTTTTATAGCATGTATAATTTGTTTAATTAAAAATTAAAAATGTTTAATAAAGAATAAGCATGTTTAATTAAAAATTAAACAATAAGCCTTTAATAATTGATATAATTTTACGTCTGGGTTGAAAGCGCGGCTTTCCCTCTCCCCATAGATAAGGCCTTGGATCAATCAACAGATATATAGCACATACCTAAAATAACATTTTTTTTTCTTTTCTTCGGGCGTACCATTAAATATTTAAAAATATATATATATATATATACAGTAGTAACTCGATAATTCAAAATTCAGGGGACCAAGCTAAATATTCGCTATATAGAGGTTTTCGATTTACTGAGTATTCGAATAATCGAGGAAAAAAATTCGAATTAAAGAGAGATCAAAATTTGTATGTATTACATTTATTTTGACATTTATTTATTAAATTATTATTTCAACAGTTGCGATCAATTTTTTTTTTTTTTTGTTGCCAATCGACAAACACTTATGATTTACGACACTCATATTCCAACTAAGTTTTATTTGATTTCAAAAACTGTTAAAATATTCTAATTATTTGGTCCCCCTCAAAACTTTTCGTGTCATCTCGGGTATGCGTGGTATTGATTAAGCATCCCTATCATACGCGCAAATACGCTCCACTACACCACCGAACGATCCGTGTCAACCCTCCGTGTACACGGCCGCCTAGCCGCCCGGTCTCCCGACCACCGCCTCCGCCGTACATCGCCGTACGCTAACGTTTGCTCTGCGCACAACCACCGGCTCGTTTTTACCGCAGCACGATACAGTTATAATTTTACGGCGACATGTCATCACGGCGTTGCGTTATCTGTCTGCAACCGTCAGTGGTCAGTGGCTCGTTTTTAAAAGAGTTACTATTTTTTTTTTTTATAATTGTAATATTTTATATATTTTTCACTTGCTCAACAGTGAAATCATTGTAAAAAGCCGACCAAAAAACACGGATAATGTTTTTATCCATTTACATTTGAAAGTAGAAGAGTTTACGTTTGTGTTAAAGCTACAACACAACCTTTGAACCGATATGGAACTCGCTATGCTGTACATTCATAAGACGAAGACAAATTTTAATAGTCGTCCTGTTGGAACTTTTCTCTAAGGATATAGATAATTGGGAGGGGCTGTGGGAGTAGTACTAAAATAAACGTTATTCATTATTGTTTATAAATGTTCGCATTTTGCCAACGATAGGTATATGGCCAGGTGCAGTTCGACCACCACCCCCACCCCTCGTCCTATGCCCATGTATTGAACAAGGTTACATAGCGCAGAACTAGAGTTCGTAGCGCGTTCGTCTCCTCGCATAGATGCACCGGCAATCGGGATTTATCGTCCTAGCGTGGCCGTTGGACGGAACTAGCACCCGGCGACAAACAGAGCAGTCGTCGCCGTCGGGTGGACGTGCACGGTGTGAACGCATTCGTATCCGGGTTGGGTCGGCCGGCGCACCAGTGGTTAAAGTGGAAGGGGATAGAGTACCTCTTCTTATTTACGGTAAGATTATGCGTCCCCTTTAATTTTAGTCTCCGAAGTCCGGGGGGACGCTTAAGAAAAATTTATTGTAATTTTATGTCGTATGTTAATTTTTATAGTTTATTAAATGGCTTACGCAGACACACATTGAATAAACATCGAATTTAAACTTATTCTATTTCGCTCTAATAATCTCTACATTTTTGATGACTGTTAAAATTAGTGTGATAAGCGATTATTAAATAATAAATTATTGTGTAATAGTGTGTAATCCACATCAACGCTGTGTCTTATTTTAGATACCCGGTCGCTCGTATAGATAACTTGATAACATGTACACACCGGTCACCGAGACACACAATAGTATAACATCAATCATAATTCATAAAACTATTGATATTTATGCAATAATATTGATGTGATATTGCATTAGATATCAATTAGTAATGAGTAATGAATAATAAATAACATTATTTTAATATTTACTAGTTGGTGAGTTTTAATTTTTTGTTTTTGATGGTTTCTTAAAAAAGTGGTTAGATTTAGACTTTGGATGAAGAACTCGGGAACGCTTCTCAATTTTTGATGACGTTAGTCCCCCTCAACATTTTACCCACTTTAATCACTACGGCGCACAGACACGCGCGCTCGATGAGCACGTATTCAAGTACACACTTGCGCAACATCTCGTTCGCGCACGCACACACGTGGTTGGGGGGTTATAGCATTCGACGTCAATACCGGACGCCGATCGATTTGTGCACGGCATGATGCGCGCGCATCGGTCCGCCGCATTTGGCCTCTCACGGAAACCACGGGCGCCGATGCTTCCGTTTATTTCTCTCGCCGTCATCGTCATAGGTTTTTGTCTGGCCCGTTTTGGAGTCTCGACAGACCTGCGCCGGTCGCGATACTTCCACCAGCGCGACTAGACGCGGCGGCACGCGCTCCAACCGTCGCCCGTGCATTAGTGTATCTCGCACTTGCGCGTTTACGCAACCGTGTTCGACCGACGGGAAAACACCCGTTCGTCGTCTGTCGCACGTCAACTCTGCAGTGCTGCCGAACATGAAAATCTCGTCTCCCCTCCGCTCCCTGTCACGCACACCCATATTTTCTCTCGTTCACTTTTCAACTGTACCAAATGCCCCACGTGTTTTCGTCTCCGTCTATCGCACGCGCAACACATTGCGTTCGTTATCGATTTCCTTGCAACCATCAAAGGTCTGGCTGTCACACGTAGACCGGACAACGTTTGCGTTTTGTCATCAATATCAACCGCTGCGATAATTATTATGTAGTTATGAATAACGGTATTTCAATGGTTTAGCATCACCCATTAATCATTAACCCATTGTTCTAACGGTTACATAGGTACTAATATTGATTAATTGATTGACACTCAGGTACTATTTACACCAATTATGTGAATTGGCCTGTTGAAATGAACCACTAGAAAATTGTGAACACTTGTATTAGTGGTCACATAAGATTTTCATTTTCAAATGCAAAAAAAAAATGTGGAATTTGTATTATAATACATATTGCAAATGTAATACTTTCTTAGTGTCTTAAATTCGAATTAATCCAGCTTAGTTACACAAATTAATTTAGTATTGGAACAAAAGATTCAATTATCAAGTGTTAATCAGGAGTACACCATAATGTGTAAGGATACACAAACTGTACGATAAGTATAATTAACAATACACTTTAAATTTTAAATCAGACTCAAGTACCTACTCAAGTTCCAATGAAACAAATTAATACATTATCGTTTTTTTAATTTATATAAATAAAAATCTAATGCTCTTTGTATGTCTCGCTAAAACTCGAGAACGGTTGGACCGATTTAGCTCATTTTGGTCTTAATTATTTGTGGAAGTCCAGAGAAGGTTTAAAAGGTGAGTGAGTATGAAAATGTAAATCGATCCAGTACTGTCGTAATTAATTAATGATATATATAATTTTGAGGAATAAATTATAATAAATTAAAAAAATTAATATTTGGTGTTTTGTTATTTGTTAATTGGCTTCCATGGCTCAGTTGTACTTACTACAGTGAGTTACACCAAAAAGGAGTTGAACAATCATAATTTTTTTGTGATTTTTTCGGGCCACGAAGTGCACAGAATCAGCTATAATATATATAAATGAATGTTTGTGTGCAGATCTGTGGGAAAAAAATAGGCTAGTTTAAAAAGGATTAAATTTGGTTTTTTTTTATTAATCGGATTTTAGTACGTTAAGGTTAGGTTAGGATTATGTATTAATTGATTATATTAATCCACCGTATTATGTCAAACTTGGTATAACTTTGATACTTTATTAGAGTTAAATCATACACTTACGTACAAAACAGCACTAGGTCCGCGATCTACCGCAGGTAGATTGCCTACCTGATAATATACTGCTCCGAATCAGAATTTTTATTCCAGGCAACAGAAAACTTAAGATAAATCTAGAACATTATCCACCGATTATTAAATAACGAATTGAACAAAGTTTGAGTCATATAGAGTTGGTATATTTAACGAGCAACGAAGTGCACGGGATCAGCTAGTTTGAAAATATAAATGTATATACGATTAATGATCGTTAAACAAAATGTAATTAAAATGTTGACAATTTGATATCATGAGGATTGATAACATTCGTTTGTAGAAATTTATCGACCTGAAGCAGTGCCGTACCGTAAAAAAAATGGTACGACACAAGTTTTCGTAATGACATCATCATGAAATTCATAATTCACATTCATAATGAGTACAAAAAAAAAAAAACTTTTGACGATTTTTATCTTTTCCATTCGTTCGATTCTATATTGTGACGTTTTGGGAGACAAAATCAAAATAATAGGAAAGTCAATCTGAATTAGACTTTACGGACGGTTCAAATCAGTTTTAAAAATCCTTAACGCATCAATTGATCGATGGGTACATTGAAAATTTTCGTTGTGTTGCGCGTACGATGGATAGAGCCAGAATTGCGATTCGGGTAAATCGACGACGGGCCAGGCTTATATCTTTTGAGTAAAAATATACCTATGTACGATACACAGTTCGGGTGAATGAACTCTGACTCATTAAGGTGTGATTCCAATGGACGCGTCGCGATTCATATCTCAGTCGTGCTGTCGATTTTTTGGCCTCACGGCTTGGGTACGGATTCCTATAACCGCGCGACCGCACCGAACTGAGACGAACCATTTACAGTAATTCTCTGCAGAATTACATGTAAGCGACAAAACGTATTTTACAGTATTTAATTTTACAATATGTGTTTTTTTTTCAAAATGTCTTTAAACAAAACACAGAAGTTAATTTTAAATTTACTTATTTTACAAAAAGTAGATGAAGAACAAACAATTATTAATAGGGTAGTGTTTAACAAATCTAACAAGGCACATGAGTCACCATTTTTGTTCATATCTTCAGATATTTTTTGCCAAACATCATCCTTCACTCCTTGATTTTTATACAATGCGTGTTGGGCATTAAAAATGCAAGGATGTTCATTTACTAGTTCTGCTAGTTTTACGTCTTTTTCTGGAAAAAACGTAACTTGTGTTGACCGTGACATTTTTACAAAATATGAAAAAATGTATAATATATACTAAAAAATATGTATAATATAGTATACATACACACACAGCCACGCTCGTCCGCGATTTGACACCTTTCGGAGCAGTCGCTGATCCACGGTCGCGACCGCGCGCCGCATCGACTGTCATAGGAATCGGTTCCATCTGTCAACAAGTAAACTAGTACAATGCGACGCGTTTACAGATGCGTCCATAGGAATCACACCTTTACATCGTGGCTCATATAAGCATTTCGTGCGATTAAAATATAAAAGAAAATGTTGGGCGATCAATCGAAACGTTACATTTTTCTACAAGCGTCTACGAATCGAAAAATAGTGAGTAATAAACAAATAAATATTTTGTCGTCGAAAACGCATGCGACGAAAACACTCGTTGCAGTCCGTGGGCGCGGCAATATAACACGCTCATGATACCTCGTCGTAGAGAGGCCATGTAAATAAAACGCATTCTT
The DNA here is from genome assembly GCA_034509805.1 of Sipha maydis. Classification (NCBI taxonomy): domain Eukaryota; kingdom Metazoa; phylum Arthropoda; class Insecta; order Hemiptera; family Aphididae; genus Sipha; species Sipha maydis. Next base: position 146,350 of record JASXSY010001952.1, on the reverse strand, counting down.
CGTCCCCTACACACGCACATACATACATACACACATCTCTTTTCTAGTTTTTTTATAACGACTCGGAGTAACTTGATTCCAGACAGACCGTTCGTTGTTTATAAAAATATACATTTCGATTTAGGTACAACACGTATAATGGAAGAGGGGGTGACCCTTGCCTCTTTTATCGTGCATAGTCGTTGTTGTTTGAAAAAATATTAGTATTTCGAGTAAGAATTACATGAAATGTAATAGTGACAATAGAGTGAAACGTTACGAGGGTTTTTTTTTGTATTTAAGGTCCTATCAATAAATAAACGAAATAATATATTCTACAATAATAAATTGTGCACCGGATAATTGAAAATAAATTTGGAATGAATCATAACGATATTATATGCGCAAGAATCCTATACGGAGCTATAAAGAGTATTTTCATGAAAATGTTGATAATGTAGTATTGCAGTGTTATTACCGTGTATTACCTTATATTGTAGAATTTTAGAAAAATATTTGTTGAGACCACAGATATATAAAATAACTAGGTAGCTAACTAGCAGTCATGTAAATTACTCGAGTAAAAGTATTTGTATAAAAATATGCAAATATTTTTAAAATATTCAAATACGTATCTAAAATAGTTCTGAACAAAAATATTTGGACGTAGTATTTTAAAAACTTTACATGAATATCTGTATTTAAAATCAAATACTATTTTTACAAATTTTATTTCAATTCTATCTCTTTAAAATAATAAATTAATTTATCAATTACTTATTTATTTTATATTAATAAGATTTATCGTCCATATATCCGTTCTGTACAAATTAAACCAATATTTATAAATAGCATATTATAGACATTTGCCGTACAGACTTATTTCAGATAATTCCATTACAAATACCAGAATCTAAGTTTCCTATTTAAAGTCTACAACGGTGATATCCAGTCTTTCTTCCTCCGCGGGCCATTTTGGTAAACAATTATCTTCAATATAAAAGTACGAATAATGTCAATATTAATCTAATAATATAATTGTGTTACGAATATTAGGTATATAATGTACATATTGAACTTGTTTTCGTATATTTAGTTGATTATTGAAAGAATTGAGTTTTACGATGTAAGTACACTGAAAAGAAAACTTTGGTAACATTGATAAAAATATGGATTCGGTTAACAAAATATCTATCACTATTCACCTATCAGATTTGTCCAACTAACAAAATACAATTATCAATTCATAGTTATCTTGAAAAATGGTAAACATTTTATCATTTTAATTAAATATACATTATTAATATGATTATATTATATCGTCATGGACGATATTACCTTAACAAAATATCTGATCAATATAATAATATATTTTTGAAAAAAATAAAAATAAAGTTTTTGTTCTCAAGACTATTAATCTTTTAAATAAAACGTATGTATTACTGTGTTGTCCTTGATGTTTCTTAATCATGACTCATTAATACATTTATTTCAGTTATTATTATTATTAGGGCAGTGAAGTTGTTGCATTTGCATGTTTTTTGTAAATGGTTATATTTATTGTTGAGTGAGCTTAAAATACGTTCCGTTAAACTCTTAATTTAAACAACAAAAAAATTATATTGCAATTAATTATTGTATATATATTAATAATAAATATATTGCATATATATTAATGCATTTATAAATGCAATTTTGGCGATTTTTTTTAATTTACAGCAATTTTAACTATTTTTTGTTTACATTTAAGATTATATAACTTAATATATAAAATAAAAGTAACTAAACGTAGCAGTGAACAAATTTCTATATTTGTTGTAATACCTACTTATTATTTCTATAGAGTGATTATCGCATTTTGGTCGTTAAGACAAAAACTTGTCCCTCAATAACATATACTATCGTCTATTAGCATTCAGTTATATTTAAAAATACCAAAATAATTCAATTTTTTTAAATTTATAAGTGCAATTTTTAATATATTTAATACAATAATGCAATCAATTTAGTGTGTTTTTTATGCAATAACTTCACTGCCCTAATTATTATTATTTATTTATATCAATAGAATAACGGGCCCCCACTAAGTATTCTCGTTCGTTAGATTTATTTTACAAATTTTTTCTTAATATTATTAATATTTATTAATATTTTATTTTAATTTTTATTGTAAAAGGGCTTATGCCTGTTAATTTATAAATAAATAAATATTAGTATGATATCTCTACTGAACTTGATAAACAAAAATAAAAATGTATAGGTAATATGATGGCATACGATTAAAATTAAAATTAAATAGTATAGTATTTAACATTATAGTATTAAATTCATATTTTTATAGAGCTCTCAGTGTGTTAAATTGTATAAGTATAATGATTGAGAGGTTTTATTAAGTGTTCTAGGGAGGATAATATTGTTAATTTCATTTATTTTCTGTTGCTTTTATCTATAAGTGCACATAGATTTATTTGATAAAATAAAAAAAAAGATATTACTTTTTCATTGATTCAAGTTAAATTATTCCAACGTAAAAATAAATATTACACTTAACGTTTAACTTTAAATATAATTTAGTTTATCATCATGCTACAAATTACAATATTTATATCCGATAACACCTATACGTCTATCTAAGCGGTATTTAAATTATAATAAATAAATAAAATTTTTATAATTTTTTTTTTGGACAAAATAAAATAAAACACAAAACAAAAAAAATGGTTTTTTTTTTTTTACATAGTTTGATATACTCGTACTTGAATAGCAATGTAAGATAATGGAAATATGATGATAATGATTGGGTTTATATGTCAGTCTTAGGCTAGGTTCACATGGACGCGCGTATTGAGTATTTTTTCAATATACTTCTGAACACACCGATGGAGCGGAAGTTGATAATTACTCTGATAGGTTGGCTAATGTGACACAAACTCGGTGTATACAAATCTTACGTTGTAAATGCCTACAATAAATAAATAACAGAACATTTGCTTAATATTGATATTCTCGCTTTAACGGCACGTGTGACGGCCACGGAATGTTTCGTTGATGAAAATTAAAAATAAAACAATTCGAGCACGACTGCTACAATTCAATTGTATGTTAAATCGATACACTTGAACTCGTATACGTTTACAGTAAGAATGAATCGATATTTTTTATTTATTTTACTAATTTAAAATTAAAATTAAATATAATCTGAATTTTTATGGCTCACTCGATTGATGAAAGCCTGTGAAGGACAACGATAAAGGTCGCCTACGGATACTGCAAAATAAATATAGTCAACTATTCATAAATCGATTATTTTTTACTGCATACAATACAATGTACATTGTATATTCATATTGACTTTTGTTCCTGAAGTTTTTAAATGAGTGTTGTTTAATTCAATAAAAATAAAAACACATCATTTTCCATTTCACGCAGTCCTATTTTGCTTAATGGAGGGATCTATATTCTAAATATTATATTGAGTACCTATAATACACGTGGTATTATTATTATTTGATTCGAAAACGACGACGTGTACTGTACGTGGACTTATTAGATACATTAATCTCGCCCAACAGAACGTGTATATTATATAATATTATATTTTGTACACCCGTTGAGTGTACTCCCACATGTATTCGTATATATTTTGTACCCATTAACACACATAATCGTTTACAAACGAAACACACAAATTAAAACTCGAGTAAAACTTGATTGACACAATTGTCCTTATAGGCTGTATAGTGATTACGAGTTATACGACCATTATAAGACCTATGCCACGCGCGTCGATTATTTCTTATGTACACATGTTAACCAATCACGCAAATGAAAACCACAAAAGTACTTTATTGAACAATGTTACGATGTTCCATGACAAACGTTTTTATGTCCATCACTGAACATCCCTCTATTGATCTAAAAAAATGTTCTAAAAAAAAACTTATTTAATGAAACCATTTCCTAGACGACAATCAAAAAATGATAGAAAAAAGGATACTTACTATTATAGATTATGCCGGGCCCGAAGAGTCATAGAGAATGCATTTGGAATTTTAGCGAAGAAATGGAAGGTATTTGATAGGCCAATGGAAATGCAAGAAATAATTGTAAAAAAAAGTTATAATGGCAACATGCATACTACATAATAATTTGAGAATTCAAAATTGTAATATATATATATTATATTATTATATATTATATTATATATATTATATTATATATTATCGTATACGACAATGAGTTTGTAGCCGATTAAGAACCATTTTTACTACGGAATAACATTGCAAATAATTCTAGAAGGTGTACAATTAAAGATTTTCGAGTGCGGGAATGTTTTGTAGAATATTTTAATGATGAATATAAATAATTTATTATTTATTTATTATTTTTAAGTTTTTTTCCAAATTTAATATTTATAGAAATTGACAAGTTTAAATTACCGTAAAATCTTATTATGTTTGGATAACATAGCAGCTTGCTTATTTATTTATATTTTTACATATTTCATATTAAAATTATTAGATACTTAAATTAAAACTAAATAATTGCACATGTTTAAAAACTAATTGTATATAATACAATTCAAGACTGGCTTTTATTAATAACATTAATTATTATTATTTTTTTTATCATAATTAATATTTATAACTATTATTATAATGATTTATATTTTTATAGATTAATTACAGTTTTACTTACAGCTTTCACCGTTCATTTTTACACTTATTTTGTGATCCCAATTATAATATTTTTTCCTCGTGTCCCTATATTCTGTATTATATATGATGATATATTATTTGACAATAACTATTAACTGTTCAACTTTATTGGTCATTTTTATTATAAATTGTTTAAAATAATAAATTTTAAACAAGAGAATCGTTCAAACATTCAAACACCACGATGTAATGAAGTTTCAACTGCAAGGTATTATGATGAATAGATATGTGGTTGAATATAAAGTCAAAATATATCTTAAGCTTTCTCTAGATATTAATATATTAATAATAAAATGTAGATAGACTCATAATTGGAAATTCACAACTGATTATCGCAGCGGTAAGCGAAAAATATAGTTTCTGCAACGAGAAATAAAAATATCGCGTTCATTCTTGCGGTAACATTTTCGCCGTGGTATTAATTTCGCGATAGTGCGCTTGTATTATAACGTATGGACATTCAATTTTGCTGCCGCTACCACCACCGCTACCGCTTCGGTTTGAGCGGACCTTAAAGCAAACGTCTTATTTTAAATTGTGATTGGACATAATTAAAACGTAATGCGTGAGGTAATTCTTATTGATTTGTTTAAAACTTATTTTTAAAATTATAATTTAACCTAATTATCCTTAAGCCGCGTTCAAACAATAGTGAATTTTTTACTAACATGTGTTAATAACGTATGTTATTAACAAATTTATTTATTTTTTATAAATGTTACCAACATCTATGTTGATAACATTGTTATCAACAGAAATAATGTTATCCATTAGTTGGCGGTAAATATCAAAGAAATGTTACTAACATCAGTTATAAACATATCTGGACGGAATTTTTAAAATTTAAAAATTTAATTTTGGTCGCTCTATAACAGGTATAGCTTCTCTGAAATGTGTGTCTTTTCTAGCAATTCTATGGCCAATGAGATTTATGAGGAACTCGAAATCTGAACTAGACATCCGTGCAAAATTTTTAAAATGTCCATTGCATCTAAGTTCTCCAGTTTAAGGATCATTATAATCTTGCCTTAAATCACGGATGAGATCACTTCCACTATAATTTTGCCTATTACCTAGTGAAGGACGTACCCAGAACCTTTTTTGTTTCTTTTTCTTGGAACAAGCACATAAAATTACACATGCTGCTGCAGCAAAAATTACATACGCTCTCGACATCATTATGAAGATTACTTAATTTTATTTATTCAGAGATGTTAGAAACTTAAGTTATTCAACTTAATAACAGATATTGTAGAACTTGTAATCAAATTTTACAAACAAATGTTATTGTTGTTTGTTATAATAAATTGTTATAGTCTGGACGTAGCTTTATACCGACCGAGGAGTAGTGAGTATCGTATATTTTTAATTTTCTTATAATTTTTTTTTTTTATTATTATTATTACATATTATTCGATTGTTACAGTCCTCGGTATTACTTATTACAACGACTTATTAACGTTTTAAGTTTTTGACTGCGGAAACGTGTCCGTAGTTGGCGTCATCGTGGGTGGTAGAAAATAACAACGACGACGACAACGATTATTATATTTTATTGCTCCGTATCGCTATTGGAAGGGCGCACTATAACAAGCCAATAAATATCTGTTACGAGCCATTATTCCACAAGACCGTGATTAACTCGTAAGTACAACCCCAGTGTACGGCAATATTATTGTGCGCAGCAACTTATGCTTTAATACAACAAGTTATCAAATGTATTCAAAAAATATCCAGCGCACACGCGAGTAGTGTTCAACAAGGATTGAGTCTGTCTAGAAACTGTGATCCGTCTTAAAATAATTTAAGAGGTCTTTAAAGCAAAACTTATCAGAACGAAATTGATGATTTTAACAGTACACCTATCTTTGTGATTGCTTTCATTCGAAATACGCTTGCATAAAGGGAACAAACTATGATCAATCTTTTGTAATTTCGTTATATGAGTACACCAATCGAAAAATGTATTTTTATTTTATTTTGTTTCGTTTTAACACGTTGGTACCATAATGTGTTTTATTTTATTAGAAGTTATCATAAGTTCAGTGCTAAAAAAGTCGACTGCTTGTAATATTATTTTTGTTGCATTTTCGTTTTGCTTTTCATCACATTCGATTCATATTTCTTGGGGTTTCTTGCAATCCATTTGTACAACATATCGGTACTTTTTAGATTCTACTTAACGCATGTGTACGTATTGTGTTATTTGCAAAGTGTTTTCACAAAACTCCTCGAAGTTCGATTTTGTCTCGTCGCACCATATGTAGCATAAACACTTACAACAAGTATTGACCATTATAGTAATGGACATTTAGATGTTTACCGACGGATACGAAACGATATGAAAAAAAAAGACACTTGTCTAACAGGGGTGCGTCAGATCCTGCATACCATCGTTTCTCGCATACACACACACACACACACGCATTATCCGTGCTATTGACGAAGCCCGATTGTATCAATAACATCAATAGAGTAATGCATTCGAAGTGGCGGGCGGGTGGTGGTCGGTTGTTCGATTCTTTTGCAAACAATTTCGTTCATACCGTGGCAGATGTTTTCGTGGAATGTTAAGACCCACGTAGCCGTGTCGAATATTTGAACGAACAAAACCAAATGGTTGTTTTCAATGTGCGTAGGCGTTCGAAACGCGTCGTACGGCGATAATAATTTATGACACATATGTCGACTGAACAACCGGATGCCACTGCTTTACATGTACGAACGTTCGTACTGCGCAGTAGTTTTCTGTGAAGCCGTGCGTTGTTATTCCGGAGACGGACGGGTCGAAAAAGCGATGGGAAAAAAAGATGGTCTAGGGAGGAATAGGGCGGGTGGGGTAAACCCACCCTCTCGACTGTTGTTCATCCGAAGAACGACGTAGGCGTGTACACATATTTTTTGTCGGCGACTGATACGATAATGTTGACGGATCGACCTCGGGTCGGCGTTCAGCAGTTAACGATTTTATGAAAAGGAAACACACCCGAGCATAATGTACAATAAACAACACCAACGTAAGTACGTTCTTGCACGCTTCGTCAGACCGAACCCTTGGTCAATAATACGACGTGTACACCCGGCATCTCTCGTGCACACGTCTATGTTCATATTCTCGCACTACACAGCGAGCCGGTGTAACTTTTTTATTTTTGTTATTGCTTCGATCACGATTAGTTTTTAGTTGAAAATTGAATTAAGACTGTTTCAAGTGTATATATACTAAAGTGGACATCTTATTCATAATTTATGTGTGAGATATTTAATTTGTTTTAGAGATGTATTGTTACGTATATTGTTACGCCGAATAACCCGTCAGTAGACTTTCGATTTTTGGCCTAACTAATGTAAAATATTATTGTACGGGTATACGCTTCTAAAATAATTCAAAAAACCAATTAAATTTTATTTAATAATTCATTGGAAAACATTTTTATGAACTGTGAAGTTTGAATGAAATGTTTATCTGTTGAAGATTACAGTGTACGCTGTGTTGAATATATTTTAAGTTAAATTTGGTAAATAATATTTTGAAAAATAAATCTTATAACATATAATATGGTGACATTCAGTTCATGGTTTCTAAATCTATATCATGTTATTTATAAAGCGCATAAATGTATGTGATATTATATTTTATAGTATTTTTAGAAGTTATAAAAATATAAGAGATTAATTTAATTTATTCGAGTGTAATTGTATATATCTACAAATTATTTAACAGATAAGCATTTAAATGTAAAAATTGATCATTTTATTGTCAATTTCAACAGTAAGTTTTACTTGCTTCATCCAATTTAAAAATTTTAATTATCAAATAATATAAGAATCATGTATGGTTGACTGACTTATTCGAGGATAAACGCAACCCAATCCGGTTAGAAACAAATAACTAATATTGTCATGAGTAAATAGAATCTTTTGTACATGAGATTTCATCGATTTCCAGCAGATAATACATTGTTGAAGACTTCCAATAATTCGTGTTCACAGACAATAGTATACTATACGTAATACATAATGCATACAGTTCGATTCTGACACCGAAAAGGTGGTTATATATCGTATCGTATTAGTTTTCGATCTTAACTACATGCCGCATGCCGTATCATTATGATTCATCAGATTTATGTGTTTCAAACAAACAAAAATAATTATAAAATAATCGTTTGGGGATCCATGACCGTCATAAATATCAATGCTTGTCCGATACGCTTGTATGTAAAGTATCTTGTTTAAAAAACGAAAAAAGAAAAGAAAAGAAAAAGAAAACATGGAATTTTAATTTGACAGCGGCGTTCAGTTGTCAAAGAAATCTAATTTTGTTTATCGTTTCCTTCGAAAACCTAGATAATGGAACGAAACCCCTTGCATACATTTGGGCATGTCAAGACTGGGGTTTATCATAATTTATCGACAAGATTCGTAGGCAACAGTTTTTGTTTTCAATTATATATTATGGTTTGAATAACTTAAGGCGCACGGGTTGCCCACGCTACGTTTTAATGACTAAAAAATGTGTGCGTATAGTTGTACCACGTTTCTAAAAGCTTTTCTGAAATATATTTTGATAACATCTTCCGAGTATACATGCATTTCGTTTTATATACCATATAATAGTATTGTGTTAAAAAAACAAAAATAATCACTCGACATTCATTGACATAATGTATTTGTTTACGCTATATCGTTAATGCATAAGGCATTCATTCAGAGACATTATTTAAACTGATTTTATTTTTCTTAACATGTTATTATGATAAACATATTGAACACTAAAAAAATCTTATGAATAATATAACACTTATATAGAAGTATAATAAATGACATATTTGAAAAATGTTAATATTTTAGAATATTATAAGATTGAGATTGAGATGGCACAGTATATAGATATTATGACGTATTAGTAGTATTACGACTGCAGTGTATATTATAACTAATTTAATTGATTTTGATAGTATTATCTATGCACAAATAATTTATATATAATGTAATGAATAGCAATTAATAACCATAGAAAAATATAAGATTGGAAAACTTAATAGTCGAACATTATTAATTAATAAAAAGTATGCAACATTAATATTTTCCGAGTAATTTGCAGGTGCAAGTGCAGCTTTACAATTTAAGTCACTTCAAGTAGCCCACCAAAGTTGTCGCCGAGCTTAAAAATTGGTGCTATAAATTTTTTTTTGCAATTTGCACGTGTTTTAAAGAGTTGAACTCAAGATTTCAAAGTTTCTAACTTTAAAAAGTTCAGTAAGGATAGTCTATGATAAACAGTAGATTTTAAAAGTGGACATTCAATAATTGCAATTTATACCTAATTGTTTGGTATCGGTTTTATTATTTGTCTACATCTAGTGGGATAAGAACCTGAAATTTTTCCAATGAAAAGTGGGAAAGATGTCACTTGCAAATTCTTTCAAATTACTAGCAAAAATATCTAGAGGAGTTTTTAAGTTTGGAAGTCATCCGAAAATCAATTTCAGACACAGTCACAGAACAGTCAAGTTTTTTTATTTTCAAATACCAGTTATAATAAATTTATTTTATGATAAACGAACCATATCCAATTTACAGTACGATGATAATAGTAACAGTGAAACAAAATATTTAAGTATAGTATTATGTATTAAATTATTCTCCAATAATTGTTTATTAATATACCTCATATACACATGATATATTAAATATATCAAATTTGTAATAAATAAAGTAAATTATAATAACAATATGTACAATATGTTAAATTATACGTAGCATATAGCAGTTTACATATTTTTTGTTTTCATATACATAAAAAATCCATAATTTTGAAACTGCGGCATTACTTCTAATTCTATTTCTGTATTTTGTTATGAAAATATTATTATTATTAGCTTATCGAATTAATATTTAATTTCATAAATTCTCGACAATGAGACGGTCGTCACGACTATGTAAAATATACGTATACTGCGTTTCCCACGTTGGTACACGAAATATGCACCTTAAATAATCACCGGTCATTGTGAATTTGCACCATTAATACCGGTATACCTTAAATTGTTACTTTTAAAATTATACCTTTGTTTATCTTGATTATTACTCTGTACTTAAGCCTCGCGGCGTTTTTTATTAATAAGTAAATAAATTCATGTCCCCACTATCGCAATAACTAGTGTATCAAGTAGGTGTATGAAATGTAACTCGAGAGCGTCGTTATGCATTGCATCTGTTAAAACGAACAAAACCGCCTACCCTTCTATCGACCATCTATTCTATCTTAACACTTAAAAAAATTATTGCTTCGTGTTAGCATTAAATAAACGTAATTTATCTACAGCCGTTATTAACGCACATATTCTCTACCGTACATGTAACATAAAACGAAACAAACGGATCAGTTACACAAACGTTTTACAATTGAGGTACAGATAAGTAGGTACTATATTATATAGGAGTTGGTTATGGGACATTATATGCAGAGTTTGGTAACAACAAATCAAAATAATGGATATAAAATAAATTCACAAATAACCGATTATTGTGTATCTAAATAAAGAATGATAATTTATTCTAAATAGTTTAGTTTGTGAATAATTAGTGAATAACATTGAATTGTTGTAATACAAAATTATTATAACAATATTATTTTTATAACAGTATTGTTTGATTATGCTGATCTTGATAGTAATAATAATAATAATAATAATAATAATAATAATAACAATAATAAATTCTGTTGTCACTGTTACTCGTAGTTGAAATACTTAGATCATTCATAACTTTATAATTAATTTTATGCACTTATAGAAATATTAAAGAAAAAATTATAATGAACTGTTGATGTTTAATAAATCACAGTTACAAATTCCATTAAAATGAAAATAAACCGAGGACTACAACGTTCGACCACTTACATTTGTCAATCAATATTATTCGTAACATAACTTTATTATGTCATATAAGTCTTCATTTATAAAAAAAAAACAAATGCATTAGCGGTTTAATTTCTAATACTACGTAATATGTTATAAATATGGAACACATCGATTTTTATAAGTTGAAACTTTAAGTTGTGTACGAGACATTCAAGTATAAATATAATTAATTATCTTAGAAGAATAACGAATAATTGATTTACGAATAACCAAATAATGATTATATTATAATGAATAAATTGTTTTGAATAATGAATAATGAATAACAAATAATATTTTATGCTAATAATTATTCGAATAATGCAAAACTCTGATTATATGGTTAATATTTTTAAATTTAAATAAGTGTGATAAATAGTATGCAGCATTCAAAAAACTAATCAGAATAGAGCTGACAAAATTCTGAGGAAAATGATTGCCAAACAATATTATCGGAATATTTCAAAGTACACGAAATATAATAAAATTAACTCGGCATAAAAATCCACGTGATATTTATAATATTAAAATAAACGTTAGTTATTCATCAATAAAATTTGTTTATTATAGGTGTAATTATTACACCTATGATAAATAAATTTGAGAAACTGTATTCGCGGCGTTTTTGAAACTCGTAAATTAACGACGACTAGGAATCTCGTACCGACATGTATAACATACGTATACGGAGATATAATTTTAACAGTTAATTACAGTAATTCAAACAAATATGTACTAGATACCGGGCGTATAGTTATGCTAATTTTTAAGCGCTTTACGGTCATGTGTATTGATACTATAACGTATTGATTTTTAATACGTTTATTATATTTTGAACTAAAAATAACATTACATTACATGGACTTTTAGCAATTTATTGTTTAATGTACGTTTCTCGTTTTATCACTTTTAGGCACGTTTGTTATCTTCGTTAGTTCTTTAAAACTTATCTGTAGATTAACATTATCAATTTTGTTTGAAGAACACTTATTTTATGTTTGGACGCTTAGTGAAATACGTGTTACTATAGTGATTGCTGGTACAGCACATTGCGATCGTTGTACGCGTTTAATAGTATAACGACGCTGCAAGTTCGTTAATTTATAAAGACGTAAGTGAACAGGAAACAAATATATTTATACTTTAATACTTTTTAAACACATTTAACGTACGTCTTGAATAAAAATACAACACTACATTATTACGTTAACCAGCATAGGTACTTGATCATAACTCCTGTATATCCGTGAAGAGCTCCCGCAATGACGTAAATAATATACGGTGGCTTGTTATATTAGGGTGTATTGTTATATTAGTATACAACGTGAGGGGGGTGCAAAGAGGGCATGTGCATTCCTTAGATTATAAACAATAATTATAAAGAAACAAGAAATGAATAAATAACTTTACTGTAAACCTTTTTTGGCCAAACTATATAAATTGATTGTTTCGTAAATTTTTTTTTTTTAACAACAATTATAACCGTCTAGAGTTTAGCGCAAATTTGTCGATAACACTGAAAGTATATATTTTTAGTTTTTACTGCAATATATGCAATATATTCTGCGTTCGTATCGCTACGTTTTTTGCACATCAACAAATATATGGCATAATAATATTTTATATGAATGTATTTTTTATACGTACGTTCATATTGTTTAAATACTATGTCTATATTATACTAGGTCTGTGCTTTGCGTGTACACGGATATGAATAAAAGGAGGGGGAGCTAAGGAGTTTTATACCTTTTTACTGTAACCATATTTTATGTCACTTGTTGATCAATTATGAAAAAAATAAAACATTGTCCCCTCTAGCCCCCCCCCCCCCGATTTCCACCTATGTGCTACATTCAGGGCCGTTCCGAACAAAATAATAAAGGGGAGGGGGTGAAATGCATTAATGTGCCAACTCAAAAAAAATTTTGTCGCTTCGCTCAACAACTATCTACTACCTATAGGTTATATGCATAGTAGTCAGTAAATATATTATACACAATATTACAAAATCTTAAAATTTAAGATTTAATATTTAATTATATTTTCCATTTTACTATCTCTTATAGTTATATATTATATATTTTTGGTTCATATCTTCACAAGGATACTACAATAAAATATATTCAATAACAAAATATATAATACTATTGTATATTTACAGAACTATTATAATTTGGTAACATAATATAATCTTAAAATAATATTTTTATACAAAAAAAAAATCTTATAATACATATCATATTTATAATAAACATTAAATTTATATACGCTGTTTTTTTTAAATTAACTATTGATGAGCTAATTTATTCAGATCTAATTGGTCAACAATATCTTTTTCGACTCCCAATACTACCAAAGAATTTAATCTCTCATCAGCAATAATTGCAACAATTATTGTTGATCTAAGATGCGTTTTAATCAATTTTAGTTTACTAAAAGATTTTTCGTTTGATGCGATTGTTATAAGAGAAGTCAATGCCGAACAACAAATTTGATTGGCACATGGTAAAATATGCTTTACTTCCATTAAAATTCTTTTCCATTAAAGAATTAAATGATGTCTGTATCTACAGTTTGTAGTATTTACAAAATTATTTATAAATTGTATAAAAAAAATTATAATTTGCTGAGTGCCAACTTAAATACTTAATGTATCAATATGCCAACTGACATATACATATTGTACACTTGGAGTTGGTACTCCCTTTAACTCCTCTTCGGGACAACCCTGGCTACATTAATTAAACGAAAATAAATATCTATAAAAATCTTATAAGTAGCAATGTTTAGAATCCTAACGGTCGCTTTTGACCGAGTTTTAACGCATATAATTATAATACACAATAAATTATTTATTGCATTTGTAATGTGCGCATACCCAAACGAATATTTTGAATTGTAATAATAATGGTTTGTCGTAGATATATTATGAATACGTGTGTATTATTTGTGCCAGGCGACCATTACTTAAATAATGACCGCAGTAAGAATATTGTAGCCTCATGCTCGCGCACGAGTCTTGCGCATTATGTACAGAATTGTTTAATTATGGATTTATTGTCCAATTACGATACCCAAGTAAAATTATTTCTATGCAATAAGTACTAATAATTAAAACTTAACTGGTAAATTTTGTTTTTGTTTATGTATAGTCTCAATGGTAACAAAAACAAAATTAATATATGTAAATTTAATATTACTGCTTACGATTTTTAATTACAGTTTGTACATTTATTTATGACTTAAAAACAAACTAATAATTTATTAGTTAATTCACAAGCAACCGAGTTTGTTTGGCTTTTATTTTCATTCGTGTCGCACTATTATATTATAATGCATTTTAACTACAGTTAATGATTCTACTAATATTATTTGGTAATAATATTTGTAAATACATCGAAAATACACAACTTATTATATATAGACACAACCTATTGCTGGACGTACGTCCTGTACATCCCGCGTGCCCATCCATGGTTTTACAATCTCCGTATGAGCACGAGTAGGGGTGAATCTAGGAAGGATCTAGGAAGTTGATCTAGGTTCGGGAGGTCAGCTGACCCACAATTAATATTTGTTGACAAAACTAACCTGTTGAAGATTTCTTATAATTTCTTAGTGTGCCGAGGTATAGATTGAAGTTAATACTTTACTGGGGCAAACGACTCATTTGTCACCCTTTAAATGACGCCTCTTGTTTAATTGTATAAAACAGTAAAACTTTTCTATGTCGGACCCCATGTAAGAAGGAATCCTCATAATAAAATAAATGTTAATGTTTTCAATGATGATTATAATCAAACTTAAAACAAATTCTATGATCATATTTTGTTTTTGTTACAAGGTATATATTTATAATCCAGTTTCAGGCCCAATAAGTGGCCTTTTGAAATAGCCAGAATCACAGTTATCGAATTTCAGATCCCCTAGCACGAATGAAAATGAGGTCACTTCTGATGTTGTGGTAGGTGCGATCGATGGGCACCTACAGGTGAGAAGAATTAATTCACACGAAACAAAGTACTGCGACTGTACGGCCTCGATATTCCTACAAGTGATAATATTATCTGCGCACATTATAATGGTACGTTGCATTAGATACACAACGCGGGTTTTATGTGGTACGGTTGATGCCGCAGTTCTCCCGATTGCGTTGCTGCAGTTTCCCGTACGACTGCAACGGCTTATATGGTTTTCCATGTCTTGACCAAGAAAGGTGGATCGCGTACAACATAACTACAAGGGTAGAGGAAAGTGACACTTTTAGACGACCGTATCGGAAAATGCTTAGACCCATCATTATTATCATAATAACATATTAAGTCATTTTTCATAAACATAATTATTTTAAAGTAATTTTGTCGTAATGTTGTAATCATTTAAGATTTAAAAAACAATAATTAGCACATATAAATTATTTATTTATTTTTACTAAAATCTCATTTTATGGAATCCTATCTTATATTTTTTTAGCCTGCTGTTGGTCCTATCTAAAAATAATAACCCAACCACTGTTTGATAATAACGATACATACGATGTAGAGATAGAAACAATTGTTTTAGATTCTGAACGGAGTGATGGAATCTATTGGTTTTACAATGATGTGTGTTTTTTTTTTTTATTTTTTTTTTTTTTTTGTGTCTGACGACACCTTTTTTGGCAGTAAAAATGCTTCGATTTGCTTATGTAGCAAAATTTTCAATATTTTTTAAATGCGACGGGAAAACCCTAAAAAAATAAGGGAAAAACGGGAGTTTTTACGCAAAACCAGTTTTCGACAAAATTTTTTCAAATTTTTTCAAATTTTTTATTTTGCTATAACTCAAAAACTATGTAAATACTTGAAATTTTCAATAAATGTTTAGATTAGCGTTCTCTATACACCGTTAAATTTTCAAAGTATTTTGACTTTTATTAAGCTATTTATAGACAATTGAAATTTTCAATTGTTTTAATTTTTTTTTTTAAAATAACGATTAAATTTTTTTGGCCGGCCAGAAAATCTTGAAAATTTAATACAAGGTTTCTTATAAGTTGTTCCTTAACTGATAAAAAAAAATCTAAAATCGTAATTCACAATTTTTTTTTATAAATAATCAAAGTTCCAATTTATACGAAATATGTAAAAATTGCGAAAATTTGCAAGTTATTTTGTAGATAAAAATTCATAAAATGTTTTCTGTTCATACTTAAGGTTCAAAATTTTCACACTAGGTTATCTATAAGCTACTCTTCAAAAATCTTTAAAAAAAATTAACCGGACTTAGAGGAAAAAATTTTATGACTGTTTGAAATTTAAATATTTACGAAATTGCATAAAACAGCGATTTATTCTCAAACGATTTTTAATATTTGTTATAATTTAAAAAGTATAAGTCGCAGATTTTTGAAATTTCTACCAGCTGTTAAGATTGGTATTTCTTTCATGTAATATTTATTTCAAAATATTATATTGATTTTTAAGCCACTTATAGGCATTTAAAATATTCGATTATTTTACATTTTATTTTTATAATCGGTGATAAAAAAAATTTAGCTCCTACAAAATACTTGAAAATTTAATAGAAGATTCCACAGAAGTAGTTCTTAATGTCATTCAAAAATTATTAAAATCCATAGGCGCAATTTTTTTTTATAAGCGTTTGAACAGCGAATATTGACATAAAATTACATGTAAAATATAATATAATGTATAATATTCTAGACTGACAAATGATATCGGTTTTTTTAAAATGCCCTAACTCAAAAACGAAAAACCGCAACAACTTGAATTTCGATTTTTCTAAATTTTTCGTTTAAAAATAAAATATACTTATACAATATTTATAAATAACATTGTATTATATTCTAGACAAACATATCATCTCCGTTCAGAATCGTTTTTCGTATACAATGATACCTATCATTGAATTCAAATTTAACAAATCCATTATAATGAGTCATCCTATGAAGAGTCGCACTTCACCCCCAAGTGTACAGCAGAGCGAGGCCCATCCGGTTCTTTTTTTATTTCGATACAATACTTATTCAAGTACCTGTATGTTATTATTATTCACGTACTTTTACATAAACATACAGATCGTCCCTGCTCTTTCATTGACGCACATTTGAGGAAGCCAGGTGGTGTTTAGCACTCCAAGTTGTATATTAGTACCTCCAGTTTATCTTGAGATAAAAATAATATTTAATGAAGATTATTTTGTGTGTATGATGATGAGTTTCTTCCAGTTTGCATTGGCAATGTCAAAGCACAGATACTACGGACGTACATACAATGTAAAAACAATATACAGGAATGTATGTAGTAGAAGTATTGGGTATTTGTGTTTGTCGAGTTATTTATAATGTATGTAATATTGTGATGATAGCCAAGTTTATGTATAGAAGTATAAATAACAAATGGTTCAAATAATAAAATTATTATTCACAAATTTGCACAAAAATATCAAAAAGCATAGATATAATATAATATATTTTTAATTCATTTTTTATTTTAGCTATCTTTCTATAGTAATATTAAACCATATTCTTTATATATTTTTCGCAACCTTATTTTTATGTACTTTATAATATATATATATATATAAAATATATGAATAAATAGAAAAAGTTGTTGTAAATTTATTTTATATTTTAAATAAGGTATCGAGTCATATATTATTAATTATAGTAGCGAATTTGCGTAGAGCAGTTGGTCGTGAGTTTTTTCCGATCGTAATAATTTCACGTAACTCGCCTTAAATGTTGAGATATCAGAAAAATAGTACCGGAAAAACCGCTGATAATGTTCCAATCACAAAGTTCGATTGAAATAATCAATTTGTTCCATCATTTTTTGTTTTTGGTGGTTTTTTAAAAAATGTTTTACTGGATATAGATGTTGGATGTAGAAATCGGGAACGCTTCTCCATTTTTGGTGACAATAGTTTCCCCTCAACATTTTTCCCACTTTAACCACTGAGTAGAATCCATTGAAGACGCTCTCCAAGGGATCAGTTAAAAATAGCGTCTTAAGCGGGAAATCGTAAACGCGGGAACAAAAATTTTTTATTATATTTTACAATACACCCATGTTATATAGAAATTATATTTTTTACTATACAGAGTGAATTATTACTTTTATAATACCTATATTTAAAAATTATCTTTGTTTCACATTTTTGATGTTTTTTTGAATACAGGAAGTTTCAATTGTATTAAGATTATGTATCGTTTCGTCAGCGTTGTCAAAAGATGCAATAAATCTTCTTTAATTAATCTTCTGTTGTATCATCACTAAAATGTGGATGGTACCTAACATTTAATTTAGTTGGTCAGCAAACTCACACACACACATACCACCTTCAGGAAATGCTGACCAGATAGATGGCAATAGAATAAAACGCCGCTGGAAGGACGTGATTGGGGTTCGTTCTACTGCCATCGTTGCGGAGGACGGAACGCAGCCCGATTCACGAGTGAAGTGATCGGTCATTCATTTATTTTTTTGTACTAATTATATTTTTGTTTTCTTTAATTAAAAGGTTTTGATCATAATTGTAAAAGGTGTTCAAGTTTGGTAATTTATCTATTTTAAGTATTTTGTGTGAGTATATGAAAAAGTTGGTACACTTACAAAAAGGGTATTAAAACAATATTGTATTTCAAACCTCAATCCAGTGCTAGATCATATTCTTTGTCAGTTTGAGGGGAGAGTAAAATATTGTTTAGGTGAAGATTAACTCACGCTCGAAACATCCAGTGCTAGATCTTATTCTTTGTCAGTTGTTTCGAGTGTAAAATAACTTTAGAGCCGTAAGGGAAAGTAAGCCTTTTAAAGAACCTGTTTTCGACTATCCTATTAAGCGGTGCTAGATCGTCTTCTTTGTCACTTAATAAGGTAGTCGTCCGGGCCAATTATTAGGTTTTTCTTTACGTGCTTGTTTGACGGTTAGAGTGTCCAACAACCGACAAATACTTTGTTTTAGTGTTGTTATACGTCAAGCCTTTGCGTGGCGTATACGACAGATCATTAACATGATCAAGTGAATTTGTTAACTGGGACCATATCCGATTATATTCCGATGCCGTGTGTAGTGTGTCGTATCTAATCGTGAATATTATCGTCCGATAACCAGTACAAGTAATGTACACATTATAATTTATCGTTATTATTAATGAGGTATTTCTTTAAATTGTATACAATGTACTTTTATAATAACATAATTGACAAGACGAGCGTATTATCCAGAGTTAATTACATGTTACTAATTAATGTTAAGTCAAAATCAAGGAACTCGTAAAAATGAGCTTATTAGCCGGGAAATCGTCTTAAGCAAGAGCGTCATAAACGGATTCTATTATATTTAGATTTTAGATTTTACAAAACTCTAATTGTATATTTCTTTTTATATTTTGGATTAGTTACATTAAAAAAATATTAAAATTGCCCAAGATTAACGATTACATATATAAGAATACAATTTTCTTATGCATTAAAGCGTATATATATATGATAAACTTACATAATGTTGGTAGGAAGGGGTCGCCATAGCAACAAATTTAATTTGAGGACCGTGATTTGAAAATGTTGCGCGCCGCCGCCGTACATGTCCGTCAAATGGGGTCGATGCCGCAGGCGTGGGTGGCGGGCGACTTGAAAGGTCTACCTGCACGATGCCTTTCCGCGTATGATTTTCCCGGGACGACGGGCTTTATTGATCGACCCCGCGTACCGCCACAACCGCGCAACGTACCGTCCACTCCGTGGGGTCTCGTCGCCGTGCGGTTCGTGTGCGCATTGACCCGTCGCGCAACCGATGACGGAAGGTGAAGGGAGGAGACGGAAACGCGATGCTAGTGGTGGGTCTCGTCAATCACGCGGTGGCGCCACAGACAGTGAACAAGCTGCGTAACTGACCGGATAGATCGAGCTGCCATTTATGTCGGTCGGAAATACTGCCGTACGCCCGCGTACTTCTGTCGTCGACTGGCCATCAAAGATTCGATTTACACGGACGCGTATCGTACGCAGCGCATATTTTGATACACGCCGGCCAAACGCGTCTGTATCGATTATTATATTTAGATAGATCTTCCAAGCCCATGGGTCTGAAAAATTTCATATCTTGTCTGTGTAGCCCATATGTACCTACCTATATTTTTTTTTTTTTTTTTAGGAAAAATATCATTCGAGCTTCAAAAAAATTTTTTTTAGTAAAAAAAAAAAAAAAATGAGCTACAAAAACTTAGTTCGTAGGACCGAAGTTATTTGTCCTATCCGTTCAGGATGTAATACATTTTTTCGGGTATTTATAGTATTAATTAACTATATTATATGAGTTCTATTATAATATTAATTAATATATATTATTATCGCTACTAATAAATAAAATACTAGTTAGATTAAATACACATTTTAAAGACCTTTAGGTTACTTTTTTTAGGTCACATTTTGGTAATAATTGATTCATTTTTTTTTTTTTTATAGATTAAAACTACTCAAAAAATTATTTTGATAAATACATTTTTTAAATATATGAAGAAAAAAAAGTATTCACAGTTGGGTTCGATAATTTTTAATGTATTATTTGTATTAAATGTTCAAAAAATAAGTTTTTTTTTTTGCTAAATTTTGAGTGCATATTTATTTTTTTACGCATATTTTAACTTTTTTATTCATATTTTAGATTTATTAGCGCATATATATTAGGCTTTTAATGCACACAAATATGCACTCTACGAATAACGTTTTCGTTTCACTGTGAATTTTGATTTTTTTTTTTTTTCTAATATCCTGCGATTACTGCATGCATTCGTGCATACGATACTTATTGTTTTTAAGTTTCATCCCTTTTGAAGTACGACTACACTAGTTCGAAAACCGAATAAATATTTATTTAACAAAACGACGTAAAATATAACACGTTGTAGCTGCGAATAGCGCATTTAGTTACCTGTAAAAACTCACTCTGCACACGAATCATACTTCCAAAAATCCTTTGTCTATATGACTTACGTCCTAACGACTATTAATTTATCATATAACACATCATTAGACATAAAAATCATATAGCTAGGAATGTCTTAAATTAAAAAAACGACCATTAATCACTACCGGAATGTGTGTCGGCGTAAAAACATTACTTTCCATCATATATAGGATTTGGACCGTCAACTGTAACTTATATTTACATTTTATTTACTATTGGTAGGTTGAGAATATTGTTTTCTGCCATTGTTATTGATACTGTAATTAAAAGTTCAAGGTATTGAACACGAATAAACGGGTTAGCCATACAACAGGCGCTAAATTAATTACAATTTATAATACTAATATAATATAAACATAATGAAATCAATTTAAAAATAATCATAAGTCTGTTTACAAAATTGTACGACATTTTTGTTAAGAATCTTGAAGATTTATCAATTGGCCATTTCATACTCATACATTTTCATTACACATTACCATAGAGTTAACAAATTCATCGTTGAAAGATTACCAACAGTGATCAGCATGAAGTTTTTTGTACTGTCGACCATTTGTAATATACTGAATAATATGCATTCTTTGTTTTTCGATATTATTTCGTTGCTCCGTAATACTGTACTTGTTAAACGACACACGTAATACATTGAAAACCAGAAAAGGGATATTGTCGTTTTTATCTTTGATCAAAATCATAATGCGTTGTAATATTCTAAAGCAGTAAAAAAATAAAACTCAAATGTTATCAGACATCGTATTTATTCTATTGTTCATACTCGTATGTAGATGATTTCACCGTGGCACTCATAGGTTGAAACGATACAGCATGACGAACAAATTTGTTTACTGATTAAGATACAATAGGAATTCCTGTCGGCTTCTACAGATAGTAATGTATTTTTTTTTCTCATTTTGACTAAGTATATATTTATGTATCGGTTCGTTTTTGAATTCAGATAATTGAGATTGTATTGTTGACCGACCAGTGGCTGTAGCTTTCCGGTAACATACTAATTGACAGTTAGTACCTACATGTTTTTACGTGCAATTACAATTACATTTTATTAAGTGAACTGGTACAATCTAAAAACCTATGACTTTTTGAAGTTCAGGTGCAAGACAGTATTTTATTGAAGTATGCGCGTAAGTTATATCGGAAGATTTTGCGCAGAAATCTGACATAATAAAGTATTTAGCCACTCTGTCGATATTGTAATTACTGCGTAGATAACCAATACAATATGGCGCGTCTAATCTAATGGTTCCGGAACTGTGCGTCACGGAGCCCTTACGGCTCCATAATTGTTTCTAATGGGCTACGTTCGTTTTACCATAAAAATAATACAATAGTTATTAATTGCTATTTAAAACAAGGAGCATATATATTTAACAAGATACAATAAAATCAAATATAATTTACCGACATGTGTAAAAATAAAATATTGAAATGCCTATAACAATGTATAACTGTTTAATTTAAGATAACACGCATTCCCATTCCAGGAATTACCCGATCAAGTATGTCGTATGTAAGTTTAATGTTAAATATACATTATTTCTTTTTGAGTTTTCTCCGATACGCATATCATGTGTAATACGCTTCGTATTACACAGGCAAGTATAATTTAATGTTATATATTAATATAATATTTCTTATTGGAGCTCCGCTAGAAAATATTGTCTAAATAAAAGTTCCGCGGTAGAAAAGGTTTGAAAATCGCTGGTCTCATATAAATAATATTATTGCGTTCAATCGTAGTTTTTTTCGTTGTTGCGCGTACGTTAAACATGAGAGGGGTCGGCCGTTCGAGTTACTTGTAATTTTGCTGTACATATCATTACGTAGGTCCATGAACAATAGGTCGGTACAACAGGTTTGTGTATTAAAATAATTACACCTATATAGTTATTAAGTATAACAGCAGTTCGTTGTTCGAGAACTTATCATTGTCTGGGTGACGAGAATGATGAATTGTCGCTGCCACGTCGAATTGGCTGAACGAACGAACGATTTCGACTGCGTGCTGGCGCACCGCGGGAGTGCGTGCGTGCGTAAGTCGGTGGTTAACCAAAATGTGTTCGCAGCAGATTAGGGAATAATAAATGCGTCGTTGCTGCTCAATAATCCGTGGCGTGGCGAGTATGAGTAATTGCCCGTGTTAAATATCGTAGTGATGGTGGGTACTTATACCGCATCGAATGAATGTGTCATGTATTTTTATTTTTCTAACAAACACTAGCAAATGTATGATGTAACCAATGTCCAATATAAATATTAGCAGTGGTGTGTCGAAACGATTGTTTTGGCACAAGCACCTTTGGTAAAACATTTGAGTGGTAAATGAGAAGCATGTGCCGGCCTATTAATAACATTTTTTTATGCTATAAATTATTGTTAGGTATAGTAAACAAGTCAGGTACCAGTTGTCCGGTTATTATTCACTTGAAGAAACGAAGACGATCTATTGATTATAAATGGATAGATATTATCAATTGTTAAAGGGTGGGTGTGTGGATACCAATAATGCCTGCAACTTGCAAATTATCCTGCCATCTAGCCATAGTCAATAATTGAACATCGCATACAATTTAAAAATAGAAACTTCAACTAGTTTAAAGTCTAAAATCATAGAAAATACTGTATTTGTTTTGATTTATAAAAGTTATATTTTATTTTTCAAAACATTATTAGCGCATTCATTTGGAATTTATTCATTACCTATGCATGTGTACACATTAATGAATTAATTTAGTATATAATTGTTTAGCGACACCACGAAAAATAAATAATAACAAAAAATCCGAAATGTTAAATTAAAAAATATAAATTGTTAATATTGTCCATTACGTAATTTATTTATTTCATTTTTTTAATTATGACAATTTTTGAATACACTTTAATATATTTCATCAATTATTTTGCAAACAATGAAATATTTGTAAAAAAAAAACGTGTCACCAATTAGATTAAATTTATTTTATTTTATTTTGTTCAAATTTAATTTTGAAATAAGAATATAAATAACAATACATTACAATTTATTGGTTAAACGCATTTTTTATTCGTTCATTAGTTATAAATTATAAGTTATATAATATTAAATATCATTACCACTATTTATTACATAATATGTTATAAGAATATTATAAGAATATTGATATATGCTAAAAGTGATAATAAAGTTTTTTATATTAGATTCGTAAACACATGTTCATATGATTTTGATTTTGACTAATTAGCTCGGTATTAACAAAGAGCAGTATAACAATCTACTAATAATATTACAAAAACACATTACAAATCATTACTACGAAATTTCGTGGTAAATAAAATTAACATTCGTTTTCATAATCTCATTAGTTTTTTTTATTGACGTCAGTACCAATACGATTTTTATTGATGCCGTGGGTCAAAGTGTAGCTCGATTATGCCGTAACCACGTACGCTAGTTTTATTCATAAAATATAAAATAATTCCAAACAACAACAAGAATACTGCAGAATAAAAAAAATATATGTTCCACATTAATGATTTGTTAAAACGTAGATGTAATTTCTAAGTCATATTTTTTCTTAGTCCTGAATAAAATATTGGTTCGTTTGATGTGCAAAGCAGTATTTATTTCAAAAATACTTACACGATAAAGATGGGTTAAATAAAGTTATGTACGTGTGGAAATACGGAATGTTGTTATGAGCAATGTACAAACCACTAATAATTAACCGTACGTATCACTGTGTACGTGATTTGTTGGGCTGTAATCAATTTGAACCAAAATTGACTCAAATTTGTATTTATAAAATAGCTGAACTTATACACATATTATTATAAATTTGTATAAAATCGTATAAAAGTCGTAATAACTCGTCAAGGTAATATTTTTTGTTCGACGGCTTTTTTTTGTTACGGAATGTTTTTGGTGTACGAGTATAAACACTCGTTTGTGAATGGAACAAACTACCTAATAGGCCACAGGAATAATCCCTTTCAATAGCTTATTATAAACAATATTTTACAATATTGTCCTTTCATTAGTCTGTCAGGGAGCGATCGGAAAAAAAAAATTATTTTCTTAGCGTTACGTCAAAAGTGAGCAATATCTTACGCATTATTACGTCTCAATATAGTTCGGTTATAGTTTTGAGTTTCGGAATAAAATATTAATGATGTGTTCAACAATTGTATTCTACTCATGTAAACTGTAAAGTGATCCGATATACGGAATCAAACTATTACATTATTTGAAGCAATATTACTACTATATTCATTTATTTATTTATTTTTTTTATATGCACTGGACACACAATTGAAAAGTAAATGTGAATGTATTTTATTACAATGCAGTTGATTATATATTAGTCAATGTCGACATTAACAAGTGCGGATACAATCGTTGTCGTTTAACCAGCGTTTACCAACTTTTTTTCATTAACGCACCCCTTGATCGCTCACCAGAGTTTTGTATAGCCTCTCCCTTCCACTACTAATTTGATGACAATATTTTTAGATTCTGATCGGAGTGATGGAATCTATTGGTTTTACAATGATGTGTGTTTTTTTTTATTTTTTTTTTTTTTTTGTGTCTGACGACACTTTTTTTGGCAGTAAAAATGCTTCGATTTGCTTACACAGCAACTTTTCTGAAAGAAAAGTGAATGTAGATGGTACTTTAGCAAGTCAAAAATCCAACTTTTTCAATACTTTTCAAAAAAATCGAAAAACGCGATAAAAAAAATTACAAAAAAACGGGAAATTTTACGCAAAATCACGTTTTTACAAATTACATTTTTTTTAAATGCTCTAACTCAAAAACCAAAAATCGCAACAACTTTAAATATTCACCAAAACTTTATATTGGTATTCTCTATACATGGTTAAGTTTTCAGAGTATTTTGACATATTTTGACTGATTTATATACAATTTAAATTTTCGATTTTTGTAAAAAATTTTTTTTAAACGTCTATCAAATTTAATTGGCAGACCGAAAACTCTTGAAAATTTAATACAAGGTTTATATTAAGTTACACTTATCGTAACTAAATAATATCGGTGATAGGTTTACTCAAATTTTTTTTATAAGCCCTTAATGCTCAAATTCGTATAAAATGTGTAAAAATCACGATAATTTGCAAGTTATTTTGTAGATAAAAATTCTTAAAATTTTTTCTGTTCATACTTAAGGTTCAAATTTTTAACACTAGGTTATCTATAAACTACTCTTCAAAAATCTTTAAAAAAATTTCTACCGGACTTGGAGGAAAAATTTTTATGACTGTTTGAAATTTAAATATTTACGAAATTGCATAAAACAGCGATTTATTCTCAAACGATTTTAAATATTCGTTATAATTCAAAAAGTATAAGTCGCAGATTTTTGAAATTTTTACAAGCTGTTAAGATTAGCATTTCCTTTATGTCATATTTTTTTCAAAATATTATACTGATTTTTAAGCCACTTATAAGCATTTAGAATATTCGATTTTTTTTTTATAATCAATGATAAAAAAAAATTGGCTCGTACAAAATACTTGAAAATGTAATAGAAAATTCCACAGAAGTAGTTCTTATTTTCATTCAAAAATTATTAAAATCCATATGCACAATTTTTTTTTATAAGCGTTTGAACAGCGAATATTGACATAAAATTACATGTAAAATATAATATAATGTATTCTAGACTGACAAACTATGTCGCTGTATGCAACTGCCAACCCATCCTAATTGAGAAATATATTTATCGTTTCAAAATAAAATATACTTTTTACAATATTTATAAATAACATTGTATTATATCCTAGACAAACATATTAACTCCGTTCAGAATCGTTATTCGTATACAATGATATCTATCACTGCATTCAAATTTAACAAATCCATTGTAATAATGACCTATCCTATAAACGAGGTGCACTCCACCCCCAACTGTACAGCAGAGCGAGGCCCGTCCGGTTTTTTTGGTTTATTTTAACTATTGTATAACTATGGTGTTCGAATAAACCGTTTATTATTTTACAAACTGTTTCTACACAATTACTGTAATTTTTATTATTTGTTGGCTGTCGAAATTAGAATTGATACGGCTACGTATATTTTTTATTTAAAAGAAAAATGATTGTAAAACAAATTGTAAGAGAAATATATTCGAAAAAAAACGTTACAGATTGCAGGCGTACATTATAAACAAAGGAGTGTGCCTGTTAAATAAATGTTTTAATAAATACGATAATAACACTGGAGATTAAAATGCGTGCATATTGCTCTCGAAACTGTGACCGTCGTGGAATCCATATGTCGAACGATGAAAATATAACCGTTTCGGACATAAATGTGCATTATTATGTATCAATCATTAAACATTGTATTGTATTATATTGTATTATGCGTGGGCAGTATGTGAAAATCGAACAAAATCGACGGCGGAACAACGGGCAATTGAGGAGGCGTGAGAATAACAAAAATTATTTTCAATATTTTACGTCGTACGTGCATGGCGTAGACGGGAAACCCAAACGTCTGTGACACAATATTACTATTGTTATAATATTAAAAGTGCGTCTGCGTCGCAGTATTGTATGTATAATACGCGTAGATCGGAAATCGCCTGTCACATAGTATTTTGACGTGTTTATTATTATTATTTTTTTTTTTGTCATTTGCCGTTTGAGTAGGTCGTGGCCTTTGCATTATGTGAAATGTAAATTGTCGGTCCGGTTTTGTGTTATGCCAAAAGAACACGACGCGTCCGGTGTGAATTAATTATGAACGTTCGAATTATGGGTACTATGTACACTACTATGTACACTACTTACATTATTTAGAACAGAATATTTTTCATTAGTTGAATTCGATGGTACGTCGTAGGTTAAATGGAAATACAATTAATGCCCGTGTTTTTCTGGATAAAGAGGTATAAGATAGACAGAGAGAGAGAGAGAAAGAAATAATTATAATAAATATTACTACGGCAGTAGTGGTGGTGGTTGAACGCGTATTTCGAAAGAGCAAGGAAAAAAACAAATTTAAATAACCAATTACCATAACACAGTGTCAGTAAGGCCCGAAATTATTCCTCCTGTAGTTTTTTGAAGCGGTTTTGTTTCTACGCACTATTTTTTCTTTTTTTACTTCTTTTTACGTACACGTATACGTGTAAGTCGTC
The DNA here is from genome assembly GCA_034509805.1 of Sipha maydis. Lineage (NCBI taxonomy): Eukaryota > Metazoa > Arthropoda > Insecta > Hemiptera > Aphididae > Sipha > Sipha maydis. The sequence goes on along the minus strand of JASXSY010001952.1, from coordinate 117,613 downwards.
GACGACTGGTAATCGACGTGCGTCTGACCTTAAATTATTATGCAGCACAATGGGTTGTGTACCTAATTTCTATAGACCAGTTTCGTGTTCACCTTGACCGTCGTTGACGTTTCGTGTTATCTCATATCTATAGGTATAGCTACAATATTAATAATATATTCTAATGCATTCGGAATGTACGTTCATATACGAATAGTGTCGTCGTGTAGTCATATAGGCATATATATATATATATATATTTATATATAATATGTATTATACTGTATACGAGATTCCTTCACGCTTCGGTTCGTTTGGAAGAAAACGAAAAGAATTACGTATAGACAAATGCGTATTCCACGCATTATTTATTTATTTCCTTAACGTTACGTGTTCCGTGTTCACCTCTCCGCTGCAGTTAATGGAATTAATCCTACATTATTATGCTATGCAATAGGTTTTGGGTATTTGGTTTTAATAGGACCACTTTCATGCCACCTTGACCGACGTTATTATCTCGAATTATCCATAGTGCATTAGAATAATAATAATATTCTAATGTATTAAATATGTAAACTACGATTAATGCCATCGTCATCGTGAAGTAATTTATGAATTTTAACTGAACACACGTGCGCGCTTACACACACACTTATATTTTTATATTTTTTTCAAATAAGTCGCTATAACAATGGCCATATAATATATGAATAAAGAGAATTAAGTTGAATGTGTTAGATATATAATTAAATTAATTTGTACATTTTTATTTGTTTGATGTAATTTATGATTTTTTTCTGTGTTGCCGTTATCTGGGCCCAGTATCTCTTGATGTTTCTCTATTTTAGACAATTACAAACTGTTCGACTGATGTGTCACCTGCGTGTGAGTATGATGGTTTGTTTTAATTTTGACAAATTTGACATATCAATCGACCATTGGATCAATGTAGGGTTTACTATTTTACGTGTATTTAAATATGCGGATACCCGTGTAATTATTTAATACTTGTATTAACCCGTGTACCTATTTAATAATATATTGATTTTCGGATATTTTGAAATACTTAAATATATATAAAATATACAAATAAGAGATTATAAAAACGTTTTGTAAAATTAAGAAAAAAACCGTGTGATTATATTTACACGTGGTTGGTATATGAGAACCCGTGTAGTGTAGTTAAAAAACACAGGTAAATACATAGTTTTAAATCCACGGGTTCTTAATTTCAAATACACGGATAGCGGAATCCGGGTACACGTGTACATACGTGTCTACTAATTGAATCTAATAATTGAATATTGAATTGGAAAGTTGATATCAGACTTAAGATATATCTAGCTACTTCTGTTATATACCATACTAGGACCGTCATCGGGTGATGGGGCAACGAAAACATTTTCTTTCTGGATCACAGTCTAGGGAAATTTAAAGGGTCCCTTAAGGTCCAGATTAATTAGAAAATTCGACATTGTTCATTAGAGATTATTGATATTAATACATTATTTTTAAGCTATTTTTTTCTTTTTATGAATTATTAATAAATTTAAATAAATTCCAATTATATTTAATCGCTATTATACTGGCTACATTTTCAGTTATTCTAATTTTTAAATAGTTACAACTGTAATTTATTATGATTATTGCTAAAGCGTGAAGAATTATATCTTTTTATCTAAATTTACGTATAAATTCGTTATCACAAGTATCGATGCGACAACATTAAAGTTCTTATTATCTATGGCTGTTTTCAAATTAAATTTTAATTTAATGTGTTAACTGGTAATACATAGTCGAGAAGTTATAAAAAATGTAGTTCCTTATATTGATGCATTTAAATAATCTCGATTGATTGAAATTTAGAAAACTATATTTACCAATTTTTCGCAAACTTGGTTTATATATTTTTATCATACTCGTAAATTGATGTGATGTTTGAGGGTCCCCGAATTAATTCGCCCTAGGTCTTAAAAATCTGCGTTTGCTCGTTTCGGAGGAAACTGACAAATAAAAATTAAATAAAGATAAGTTTCTAGTTACAGGCTCGGCACATATGCACACGCACACCATCATAAAAATAACATAATGCGCTGTGTAGTTAAAACCGAACGCGACGGCAGCGGGAGATTTTATACATTTTTTGTTCCTACACAAATATATACGTATCTAATATTATGGGTGTGTGCTCGCGCGCGTTTGTATAGACTAATTTGATTTTTTATTACCAACGAGTTTTATAACAATTCGTAAGAATTAATGTTTACGCACTCGATAGGCTTCTCACGTAGTTGACGCTCGTATGTATACGTAATACATGGAAAACGGTGTTTGGGATAACGTACGTCTGTGTATGTTGTTCCATGCGTTATTACCTATAACTATATTTATTTATTTATTTTTTCCGTTCCCGTTCGAGTTTGCCGCTAACGGACGACACCTCGTGCAACGTTTTCCAAAATATTTATGATGGGTCGCTGTTCGTAAACTAATGACCAGAAAAATATCTTAGTTATTAAAATATAATTATATTTATCAGAGTTAAGTTTGGATTATATTAAAGTGTACTAAGCTACTAATAAGCTACTAAATTTTTGATGTGTTAACATCTATGCTATCGGTTTGTAGTACGACCTTCTTGGGGAATCGAGCGTCAGGCGTAAGTCATGTAGATGTGACTGCTTGAGTGTGTGTGTGTGTGAGGCTATTGCGCACGGTCTTCGCGCAAGCTACCCAACATACGCGGCGGCGGCGGTGGATGTCACGGGCGGAGTGGGGTGGCAACACCAATTCATTATTATTATTAATATTATTTATTATTCTCGTTTACGTATACCCGCGAAACCGTGTTTGTATCGTATAATAATATTATTATACACTACTCGTTATGTGCGTCGTCATCGTGTCTGTACGAGATATTACTATATTACGAAGTATTGAGTAACTCAAACATTACTGTGGTTCATCAATTGAAAAGTTAATTACTTTTAATTTAATTTAATTAATAATTTCAATTTTTAAAACAACGTTAATGCTAAAAAAATCAAAATGTTATTATTTCTTTTATCCATAAAATTGCAGCTGTACAATACACAGGGACTGAGACCGGACCGATAAAAACTGGTTACAGAACCTAAAACCTTGTATAAATTAAAGAACCGAAAATAACCGTAACTTTTATTTTACATTTTTTAAAAGACCCTAACCAAAACCGAACCCTTATATAAAACCGAAAAAATACCGGTATTTAGGGTTTTTATCGGTTTTCAATTATCTAGTGAAGTATAAATAGGTTAGGACATAATTTAGATTTTACAAACAAGAATTATATTTTATACTTTTATAGTTTTATAATACACGGTAGGTACCTACGTACGTAATGCTATATTTTGACGCCGGCCGCGTCGCCCGTATATCCGCGACAATGACGGCCGACGTGCGACGATGGTCGATGATAACATCGATAACGGATAATTCAGGTGTAACAGTGACTTCAAGACCGATTGGAGACTTGTGTGCAGCCGAATGTATACTACCGAACGGGCAGAAAGTACTTTCTGTCGTCGTCTATATATCGTCCAACCAACATATAAACGATATCGTAAAATACTTACACTTAGTTCTACTTACATACACTCCGGGAGGAGCTGCAGAACATGGAAAAGATTATGACAAAATGCCAATGATACTGGGAGGCGACTTCAACATTAACTTTTCATCAGATGAGGCATAAACGCTGATTTCGTTTTTAGAAAATAAATTAAATTTAAAGATGAATACCTCTCGAAATATTTCGAGTACCAACTACAAAACTACACTAGACGGTGTATTCTCGCGATTTTTAAATGTTAGAAAATCAGAAATATATGTATCTTATTTCAGCTACCACAAACCAATAATTACATGTATAAGAGATATTGAAGAAATATAAATTTTAAAGAGAACGTGATCTTGTATGATTATTGTTAACTTATTATACAAATTCCCACTCAAACCAAGTCATTATATTCCCCAATCAAAGTCGTACTACAGCTAAGATGTTTACACATCATTCGTGAGTACAAAAGCACTCGCATGGTTTTTTTTTTTTTTACACTCGATACACAGGATATGGGTGATATTAGCATAAAGGTCCGGAAACACTGGCGTAGTGTATATAATATAATTATTTTATATTGTAAAAGTAGAATATACTTAATAACCAACCGAAATAAGATAACCGGTTTTTTTCCGAAGGATGCCGCAGCATGAAGAAATTTCGATTTAATTAATACGAAGTACCGACGTTCGTTAACTATGCCTATGCGGAGGAGGCACCGGGACGAGAGAAATGAGAGTGAATGATAAAGAGAGTGAGAGAGAGAGAGAGAGAGAGAGAAATCAAAAACATTATGAAATTGATACATTACACATTTATGTCACCATGTGTCTACAATATTACGACTACTAGGGTTTTTATTGAGTAACAGAAACGATAGGCTTAAAACATTGGTTTGAGGATCTACTACTTTCTTAAAAACTTTCAACGGGGTGTCTCTTCCTCTTAAAAAATCATCAAATGTACTTACTGTACAACACGTGAATTCAGATTGTAAATAAAATAAAAGAAATTTGTTCAATATAAAAAAAAAATATATATATAAATCAATGTGTTACAATGATTATTATTTTGTTTCCGGTTATCGCACATGAGAAGTTGTTCAGATAGTCGACCCGTAGAAATCGCACATGATATGCACACAAACATTATTGCGTCATGTTTTTATACCAATAGATAAGAAAAAAATATCATAAAACTATGCTGTAATAATAATAATAATATACGCCGTTTACTTACGTATATAATACACGGTGTATAAATAATATACAATGATAGGATGTAAATTAATAATTTTAATTTTAAAACTCAAGTCGTTAAAAGAGGAAATTATTGTATTTGAAACTGAGTCTGGAATATAGATTTTTATAGTATCCAACAAAAGGTCGTAGTCTCTTAAATTAAGATGAAACTTATAAATAAAAAACATTTTTTGATTTATTTTAAATTGATATGACAATACATTATAAAAATTAAAAACGTCGGACAACTCTTAAATGTTTGATCTCATAAAATAAAACTGCAATGTATATAATAACTCTGCAATATATATTATACATATATACTCTGCAATGTATATAATAACTCAACAAAGATACGATGCTCATAAATTAAATAATATTACAGATGAATATAATTTGTTTAATTTTAATTCAATGTTCATTTAGTATAATAAACATATAATTCCACGGGTCTATAAGATACATTTATTAAATTTAAAATATCAAAAATTTGATATTACAAAAATATTTTCGGTATTTTTAAACTACTGATCAAAAAATAATTTTTCCTTTATTTCGAATTATAGTTTATTTTTTATTAAATGTAAAATACGTATTGTTTTCACGGTGTATATAAGAGTATAATTTTGACAGATTTTCGTAACGATATATAGATTAAAATTACTAAAAATATTAGGTAATGTATCCGAATGGTGATTATTGAATACTCTGTAGTATGTGATAATTATAAAATAATTAATAGGTCAATCTGATTTAATTGGGATGAAACAGAGACTTAGGTGAATATTGTTTTGCTAAATAACGAAATAAGAGTCATACAAATTATAGGCAATGATCCCTTTTACTTCATTTTTTTGTTTGTATCAATGCAATGCGAAATGTTCTTATAAGTATCGATTACTTAAAATTCTGAATATTTTTCATGTAAATATTTTTCGTTTCTTCATATTTTTTCCGATAGCAATTAAAATATGTTCTTTCGATTTTCAATAACAATATAATCATTATAATTCGTACGTTATCTACAAGTTTTCAGAAGATAAGATTGATTACGTATGTTCAATATGAATAACCATATAATAAACTAATAATTGGATTTATTTTGAATAAACGAATTCAGTATATCAAACCTACAATTATCGATTAAATGTGAAGTCATAAAAAAAAAAAATTAGAATTAATTTTTATGTTAATAGAAAGACGAACGTAGACAGCTCCGTTCTAAACTACTTTGTTTATCACAATCAGTAATGGGCATCATTGTTTTAATGATTGATACATTTTGATTAATATTTTAATGACTGTTATTGCATAATAATAATATCAAACAGAGTAGAGATGGTCATTTTAAATCATAAAAATTATATATTTTTTCATTAATTAGCTTTCGATATAACATTATTCCAACCGGGCATGTTCTATTGCCGCATCGCTAGATTGGAATTGATTAAAATTGTTTGTACATGGAACTTTATATTATACCCTTTGATCTCTCATTCGATCCCTAATGGTTATGTTGATCCGTGTTTAAACAGCCACTATTGCGTTAAAAAAAAGAAGCAATTCCATTATAAGATAATGTATATTCGCACACGTCTCACAAAGGGTCTACACAAACAAAAATGTATAAAATAAACTTGCTACGCATTAAATTTATTCATCTGCACTATATAGTTTATTCAAAAATCTCTCGTTGACAAGATTTTAACCAGGTTTATATGAATTAATGGATAACATCAAACGTTTTAATAAAAAATATTTTTTCTTCGACTTGCACGGAACTTTTAAACGAATTTTTCTTAATCATATCGTCAATTTATAACGGTTATCACGAACAAAAGAGAAAACTCAACTTCAACTTACATTTTTTTACATGACTTAACAGCTAAACAATTACAATTATATTGACGTGAGTTATAATTTATAAATTTTTTTTAAGTTTAATTTTTAACAATATAACAATTTAAAATAACACCTGTATAAATCATATTTATTGTATATTTATAAAAGTTAAAATGTGTTCGAGTTTAATGAAATAGATGTTCTTACAGAAATGCCACAATGGCCAACTATTATGAATTGAGAGATTATATGAAAACTTTAAATTGATTGCACCAAAAAAACTTCTTCCGAATCATTAAAAAAAATATATTTTATATAACAAGTTAGATCATATTTTTATGAATCTGGTCTTAAAATGGTTAAGACTTTAAACTCATAATTTATTATTATAACAGTGATAATAAATTAAATCTGAATACTGGTTAGTCGACTGATCGCTAATTTGTAAGTGCGCCTATGTTTAATGTGTAATATAACACGTTTAATAAATTTAATAAATGCTATCGGAAAAAATATGAAGGCACGAAAAATATTTACATGAAAAATATTTAGAATTTTAAGTAATTGATACTTATAAGAATATTTCGCTTTGCATTGATACAAACAAAAAAATTAAGTAAAAGGGATCATTGCCTATAATTTGTATGACTCTTATTTCGATATTTAGCAAAACAATATTCACCTAAGTCTCTGTTTCATCCCAATTAAATCAGATTGACCTATTAATTATTTTATAATTATCACATACTACAGATTATTCAATAATAACCATTCGGATACATTACTTACCTAATATTTTTAGCAATTTTAATCTATATATCATTACGAAAATCTGTCAAAATTATACTCTTAATACACCGTGAAAACAATAAGTATTTTAAATTATCAAATTTTTGTTTTGACTTTGTTTGAACTTTATCGACGTGACTCGTTTTATCAAATGAGCAAAATTAATAAGCAACAGCGTAATTTATTGTTGAAATGTTTTTTTCAATTTAATACTCTTACGATATTACTTTATAACGAAATGTGTGCACGTGCATGCACGTGTTTGCGTGTATGTGATTTTTTTCGAGTTTCATGAAAAATAAAAGAATGGATGTTCATCTTGAAGTTATTGGAAATTACGTGTGACCTCTTCATATATTATATAATTAACTTATGTTTTCCTAACAACCGGTATTGAAGAAAGAAATGCGTGTGATGTGCGGCTATTAGCTTGGGTGGTCCTAATATTTAAAGACAACGTTTTAACACATCATGTCTATATACCCAATATAACATCGCACATGCATTAGTATACGTGTTAGTGTATATATATATATATATATATATATATATATATATATATATATATATATATATATATATATATATATATATCTTTTTTTATTCAAAGAATGATCGACCTACCTGATATGAAGAGATGGGTATTGAAAAAAGTAACCGTTGTTCTATTTCTTTAGTAAAGATGTGACGCCATCGAACAAAATATATGCTCTTCTTGAACTGATATTTTCTATTTAGCATTTACAGTTTCAGAAAAACGTCGAGTGTTGTTATAGTAAGACATTACGAGACGACGTGTGTGCTCAGTCACATTTACGTCTTGAGTGGCCAGGATGCTACTATTAATTGTAAGGTTGTTAAAAAAAATAAAAATAAATCCATCAGAAATCTTATAATTTCTTTAATACATGTCGAAATTAAATAATTATATGATTAAAGGAAAATTTAACCTATATTCAATAAACAGTTTTATTATTTTATTTCACATTTATGTAATTTGTTGAATATGAAGTCACGTTGCATTGTACCCCCTGCACCAGGGACGTTTTAGGGGGGGGGGGGGTCAAGGGGGGTATTGGCCCCGGGCGTCAAGTTTTGAGAGGGCGTCAGAATCCAGAATCTTAAAACAATGCAAAATAATTATTTTCTATTATTATCAAAATATATTACATTATCTGACCTATCGCGCTCTGCCAATAAATAACTGAAAAAAATACTAGCATTTATAAATATTTTTTTCGGTAGTATAAATCTACATACCAGTGTCTTATAATCGATTTTATTTTTAGGTTATTCTTAAAAGAGGCCGCTTATGAAACAGTGCCCCAGGGCGCTAAAAATGTAAATACGTCTCTGCCCTACACCCCTACTAAATGTGGCACTGCGTGTGTCTTACATGTAAAATAGCTGCAAAATTAACATTTATATGCAGCTAGTAACCACAATGTCTTAAAAATAACAGTATTGTATGTTTTTCGTTTAAAATAGCGTTACAAAAATGTTCGTATACACGATACATGTTAGATTTTAAAATATCCTTAATATGTACAAAAAAAAAATACGTTTTTATGTTATATATTATTAATCGATAGTGCGGCGAACAGTATGTGTTAAATAATAGAAATAATGATCCCGTTGAATAAAATGTATTACGTATATTTTGCATGGGTATTGTATCAAGCTGTTGAAAAAATAAATACAAACATTCGGAGACGGTGAAATCGATCGTACGAAATTAAACTAAATAATATGAGATTAGCTGTCGTACAGTGTTTCGTGCCGCAATTTTAGTTATCGTAAAAATATTAAGTTTTCTCGTCCACATATAACGTAGGGGATAGAAGGCGTGAAAAATATCCCAACCGAAAATCGATTCCGCGCCAGAGAGGAGCAATAGAGGTTTTGGTGATTTAGCAAGTGAAACACATAGCTTGTGAGCGTTACCCGTGTATAATGAAATCCACGTACGTTGACATAAGGGTGATTGGAGAGGAAAGCTTGGGGGTAAAACGGACTGCCGACGCATCAGACAAAAATCAATATACGTATCAGACCGACGGTTGACGTCATGAAAACCAGGGTTTCTCTGGTGGAGGATGCGGAAAGTTGTCGGCAAGTCAAACGCACGTGAAACAATGAACGGCTTGTGCGGATGTTTGAGTTTATATATCTGTCTTATTTAAATAGTTCAAAAGTATAAAACACCGTGGAAATACCGTTTCAGGAATGCGAAGCAGGATATTTGTTCATTGTTAATTGTTTTTTCAATTATTCGATTACTTTTTAAATAGTATATAATAAATAAAAATCAAAACGAACGAATTAATATGGTGTTAGACATATTATTTATTTTCACGTATTGTACAGAAACTAAAACAGTTTCTAAATACTTTAAAATTAATAATGCTATCGTTTTTCCAAATCCATAAAGGCTGATACATATAAATTAAATGTTTCATGAGGACTCTTCTTATATTTGGTACTTTTCGGTTATCATACCCCAACGGTCAGTCAGCGGCCGGGAAATACTAATTCCGTTTTCGTACCCCATTATATTTATCTCAATATTGTCACGTTTCATTGCCACAAATATAATTTATTTTAATAAAATAATAGGTATAATAATATGAAATAATATGAATACCAAAAAAATTATTGTGAATAAAAAATAGTTTTATGAATGAGGCATGAATTTAACAATGTCGTTTATAATTTGGGTAAATAAGCAGATGGTTTTTTTGTTTTTGTCGCCAAAGTAATTCACTTATGTAAAAATCTAACATTGACCGATGGGCTCCTGAATGCTTTTTATTTCGTTCCTTAGCCGATCGCCATAAATGCTCAATATTTTGTGTAAGTACCCCGGTATCTGGGTCTACAAAATTATATTTGTGATTGACCTGCATATGCTGAAATGTATTATTATGTTTTAAAGATTCGTAGCTCTTCCAGCAATCTGATATGATAATAGAACCTGTAGCAATGTGGTTCTTAATAATCAGATATCTTCGTGTCATTGCACACCGAACACAACATATCATAGTTGAAACGAGCCATTATGGTACCATGATAACTATGATAGTTGATCAGGGAACTGATTTTTGGCAATGAAACATGACAATATCGAGATAAATATAATAGGGTACGATAACGGAATCGGTAAATCCCGACCGCCGCCGCCGCCGGCCGGCCGACCGTTGGGGTACGATAACTGAAAAGTACCTTATATTTCAGTATGATTTAAATGTAAAACTTTCTCACCAGTATCAGTATGTATAGTAAATTATAGTATATAGACATACACTTGAAATATTTTATTTCCCAAAATAATAACCAAGCGGGATCAAATTTAAAAAAGTTAAAACCACGATATAATACATGTAATATATATTACATATACTGGGAAAATATCGTAATTAATACGTTCTGCGCAATACATATTTTATTTCTGATGATATATGATATATATATATATATATATATATATATCTCGATTTATCTTTTTAAAAACGTACAGCCCATCGATAGCGATACACGGCCTATTGTTAGCCAACGGACTGGTTTGATGACGGTATACTATACTATATATTAATATTAATTCTGGGGTGTGTTTTTTTTTTAATTGTCATTTGTTGAATTCGGTGTGAGAAACGCACAACACATAATACATTGGGCGTAAACGAATAACTAGAACATACCATATATGGGCGTACGCAGACTTTAATTGCAGATGCAGCATATAAAATTAAACAGCCCATTTTTAACAATCGGCCAAATTATTGTTGAACAGTTAAAATTATTGATCACATTATATATAAACTGTTATTGTTACCAAAGTGGCTATAATAGTGTAATCATTTTTATTTTAACAATTGACAAATTTAAACATACTTCCTTACATTTATTCACAGCTTTTTAAAACACCAAGTTACAATTACTATCAGACATTATTAAGGGGATTCCACCCGGCTGTGATTTCTACCAAAATATACCTATATTTTGCCAACTGTACTGATTGTTTTAACTATCGGAAACAAATTCCGAAAACGTATTTGAATCCGTCATGAAGTTTACTTGAAAACGACTTTTCAATTTTTTTGAAATTTGTCGCTTAAACCCATCAAATTTTAATCCCAAATTTTGAATTTTTAGAATTTTAAAATAATAGTAATATTGAGCTAAAAAAATCAATTTAAAAATGTAAGAAAGTCGTTTTCAAGTAAACTTCATGACGAATTCAAATATGTTTTCAGAATTTGTTTCCGATCACTAGAATAATCTGTACAATTGGCAAAAGATTGATACTTTTAGAAAAAAAAAATTGTATATATTGTTCGTCAAGCGCGCGACGGTGCATATTTGACATGTGACTTCTTCTTCTACTTCGCCTTCCTCCCAACTATTTGGGGTCGGCCAATATTTGACATGTGACTGCGTGTGCGAAAGTGTCTGTTTCCATGAACCTGTAAAATCTGCCGCCCGCCCGAGTTAACCAAATATAATAATAGTTCTAGCACGATGACGTTACGCCTGCGATAAAAATGAAAATATCCATAAACTTATAAATAATATATTATATTTGCGATTGATATTATCGGAGTATCCCTATTTCCTCCACACTGCACATAATATTATTTGTTAGCGTCTAGCGGCTACAGTTATTATTGCCAGTTGTCTGTTATATTGACTTCTAAATTATAATAAATTGTAATTCGTAAACATTTAACTTATTCTTCTTATGATGGAAAATGTTTTACAAATTAAAAAACGAAGAAGAAAATATTTATCCAAAAAACATAAAGGAAATGTAGATAAACTAAAAAAATGGAGAGAAAATCTTAAAACTGACAGTGACACAGTAAGTCAAAATAATTTACACCATATATGGGTATACAATTTTATTATGTGCATGTAATTTTAACTTTTTACGTATTATTATAATATAGGAAGAAATAAATAATCTGTCGGCATCGGAGAACCATACTAATATTATCAATGATTGTATTATAACAGAACCGGATAATGCCCAAATGTACGTTAGTCTCCAATACATTATAATTACCTATTGTTTTCTAGACATTATATGATTTATAGTATTTAAAATACATCACCTGTTCTTTATAACTCAAATGTGTATATTTAATAATAGTATACAGCGATGAGTTTCTAGTATAGAGTTAAACAGTGGTTATACAGTTAATGTAATTACGGGACGCGGTCATAATCGAAGATAAGAAATATCATAATGTTGCGAGCTGTAGTAGTCATGTGGGGGGCGGGGGCACTAACACTAATGATAGTTTACTACAAACACAAATACACGCACGCACTATGAAATAGCCTTAAAATTGCCTATACTCAGCTCCTTAAAAACGGTCGGTATCGAATCCCCTTAAAATAAAATTATTAGCATAAAATCATAGAATAATTAGTCAATTTATTTATTTATCATTCTTAATTAAATAAAAATTTCTTATGATTTATATTAAATTATTAAATAATGAATTGGCCCGACCGGTCCACAAATCAATCAATCGACCCAAAAAATGTGGCAGGTAAATCGGCACAATCACAGCACATGAATCTTCTACTGTACCCGTGCGCACGCCTATGGAACACACACACACGTACATCTATACAATTCTCGAATTTTCGATACAATCGAAGGGTGGGTCTTTCTCACCAACCGTCCGTCATATTTCCCGTTGCTTTTGACCCGCTGGCATCCAAAATTATGTTTGGCATCTTAAATTTACTGCGTAGTATATGAGCGTTTATCTAGGTAATATTGGCGTCCTTTTGTCCCGCCGATATATTTATCATAAATTATGGCCTTCTCAGACGTTTCGAACGTTTCCACGCGTTAAATGGGTTATTCATCCGAAAATTACGCATTCAAAGGCCGGGCCGGATTTAGGACTAGGCTACCTAGGCTATAGCCTAGGGGCACCACGACTTAGGGGGCGCTAAGCCGTGGATGGTGAATTTTTTTTTTTTAGTAGATACTAGATAATATAATTATTATCTGCAAATTTAATTTATCATCTACGAGAATTTATATAGTTAAACTTAAATATCATTGAAAATTGCATATAATATAAAAATAGGTTTTTGTTGTGTCTATAAATCTAATTATATCATAATTCGAGCAGCAGATTATAATACTTTCGGATTTGACGGACATTTTAGTTAAGTGGACTTATTTATAGCTTATTTATCATATTGGGTTATATTTTCTAATTCTTATCGCATTACACTAATTTCAGTGTCAAATCACCAAGAGCCACTAATGGAAATTTGACGATTATACATTTATAATTAATATTATTGAACATTTATTCTCCCAACTTTTTAGGTTGACTTAAAAAAATTTAAATTTTATCCATTATATATTTTTGTATAACCATAAAACTGTTAAATTAATAAGGAGGGGACTCTCAGCTCTTACTGAATAAATGATGTTCCAAGGAATAGGAGCGTTTGTTTTTTATTAGCCTAGGGGCGCCTTTTAAGTAAATCCGGCCCTGTTCATAGGTATTGAAACATCTGCCGCTGAAATACTAATATTACTTTTGGTCAAACGAATCGCGTAACCAGAACCGGCAATGTGAATACAGCACATTGACCAATGGTGTTTTTGTTAGCACGAAACAAACCATTACATTACGTGAACCTGGTCGAAAGGGCGGATGTCCTTAAAATTAGAGACGCCGCGGAGTGTGTGCGACATGACAATACACAGGCGTGCGTGTAAAACACGCTGTTGAGCACGTGATTTTTTTTTTCATGTGCAGTCTCTATTTTCTTTTTTCGATAATCATTATTTGTAAAATACTTTATGTACGACGTGACGTGACGTGACATGATAAATTCGAATTACAAGGGATTTCGTAAAAACGTTTTCAAAAAAGAACACGTATATATAATTATATTGAATATAGAATACAGATATATATTAGACACATTGAACCGTAAAAATAAATACAACAAAGTAGCAAAGACTCAATTATACGTTTTATTTATTTTAATTAGATTTTTCTGTATAATATGGTCTACACAATAATCGACAAAATAAATGTCAGTTCTACAACACTATAAATCTTAAATTGTAATGTTATTTATTTTATCGCGGACGTGATATAGGACATGATATAATGTATTTACATAATATAAATATTACACTTATCAAGAAATTAAACCAAATATGAAATTACTTCAGATAATAAAAATAATAGAAAATGATATTATAACAGATGTTTGATAAATAAATCGTTGTTGCTGTTAACAAAATTACTATTTTGTAATATTATTAAACAAGCGGTACTTAAAGGATAATACCTAAAAGGTGAAGGTGAAATGTAAAATGTATTGGTTTATCTAACATTATTGCAATTCATTTTGACTGGTATATACGGATCATTTCCGTAACAAACCGATAATCTCGAATAGGCTCGATCTAGAAATTAAAAAGGGGGATGAACATAATTTACCTTAATTACATAAAATCATAAACATTAAGTTTTAGTTTAAAGTGAATAAAATTATAATCACACGTGCATATTATAAAAAAATAATAAAAAACTTTTATAACCAAATCACCATACCTTACATTAAATAATAATATAGTCTAGAATGGAAAATAATAATTAAAATCAAAATTAAAAATCGTTATTCACTCGACAAAAAAGTCATAGGTACCTATGAACCATATCACCATGGCTTATGTGTTGCTATTACGATTATTTTATAATCGAATATTTGAATATTTTTACGTTAAATCTACTTCGTTATTATGATATTATTTTTGATATTTATTAATTGTATAAACTGTGCTATCGGTTCTCAATATTTTCTATAAGTTATAAATATTTAAAAATATTTTCTTTTTCGTAATCTTTCTCTGAAAATTTTTACGACATCGTGTGGAGAAATAATTTGTATATTTGATAATCTTATGCACGTCTTAACAATATTATGAATAAATGGTCACCGAGCATTGTACTCCGAGCATCATTTCACGATCGGACCTGGTCACCGATTAAATATCGAAATAGTTTAATAAAATATTTAATCGTCTTTGTGTTATTGCTACGGTACTTTGAGGAACAAGGCGTATTCGTTCGTAATAAAACGAATACGATATAATAGGTTTTTGTGTAATACTTTCGTCTTTGTTTTGCAGCTGTTATTCCGCATCTCGTTTATGATCCGTTATACTACATGTGAAGTATTGCGTCGTTGTCAAAAATAAATTAATATTCTACACGTGTCCCGAAATGCAACATAAACAAATGACTTTAAACGTGTTTTACTTCTGTAAAAACTAGCGACATCGTGTGAAGAAATTATACGTAGTTGGTAGTTGAACGCGTTTCTTAACAATACAATACAATTCAATACAGGGTCGTCATCTCATGTTTTTATCCGCGAATTGTATCCACGGCCGAGCTCGCGAGTGTCACCGATTAATCATTGTAGTCGAAAATGTTTGATCGCTTTTGTGTTATTGCTATAAGCGTTTTGGGACGGGGATTTTATCTCTGCGCAGTTCGTAAAAACATGAATACGATATAATAGGTAGGTTACATGTATTATATTTTCGACATTGCTTTGCAGCTGCTTACCCGCGCCCTTTTTAAACCCGAAACGTGTGATTCCTATACGTTATTGTTATTTTTATTATTATTATTTTCGGGTATACGGTCTTAGGCACCGGTGATGGAATCCTTGCATTGCACAAGCACTCTTTGTCCCTGCACCAATGCCGCCGCCATCACCGCCAAAGTTGTCGAAATGGGATATATACTTATTGCCGCAGACGTCGGTTTCGTGTTATTTATCATTAACATTATTATTATTATTATTATTATTACCGTCAAGATTTTATAGGCCGTACCCGACCGTCATAAATAAACGAATGCACGCACACACACACACACACACACACGCATACACACCGGTCTCTAAAGTCAAGTATTTCGGAGAAAAAAATAGAAGAAAAAATCGAAACGCACCCCATGTAGGAAAAAAAAACCTGTCGCGTTTTCATGAAATCTCTTCACACTCTCACAGGCCAAGGCCGAATTCCTATCTCGGTTGTTGTTGTCGTCGTCGTCGTCCATTAGAAGTTCCCACACTCGTTCGTACACGTGCGTTCATGTGCCTACTGCGCGTCTTGATTATATATAGTGAAACATATTATACATTGCCTACGCCTTTTGATTTTTTCCCGTACGTCCATGAATATATTATTATAATATTATAATACCGCGAGCCAACTGCATCTACGGAATTTGAATTACTGATGGTTTTTAGTCGCTTGTAAGATTTGACATAATATATGAAACGGGTTGGTAACATGAATAATAATAAAAACTTTGTCCAATGACTACGATTAACAGCATGTATCATATAGGCACGTTTTTGACTAGAATTTTTCGATATATTCGGCGTCTGCTGCGTTCAAAGCTTGTTAATAAACATGTAAATATTTATACACATACAAATAAACAGGCTATTATGCTAGTGATATATTAACGAATGGTCTAGGCCGTCTTTTTGTGAGTATTTATTGGTTGTCTAGTATGTCCACTATTCTTTTTTTTTCTCATAAGCTAATGTATAAAAATTATAGAAATATATTTAAATTTATTCATCATTAAGCCGTGCAAATGACAAACATAAATGCCGATACCAAACTCCATAGTAAATTATAATAATACTGAATAATGATAATTATTAATCCACAGTAGGAACTCTTTTGGTAAATTTTAAACACATATAAAATAATAAATATATTTTTGATCATAAATAAAAGTAACAAAAAATAAATAATTTATTAAATTCTTCGGTTACACCGTTACTAACCTAATTAGTGGTAAATTGGGCTGAAACATCATTATATTATAAATAATTAATTAGTATTATAATAATATTTTATACTTTTCATGTACTCGTATATGCAGTAGTGTGTACGGTGTGGCGACGCGTGGGGACTGGTTCCCGGAAATTAGCGATTATACGAACGTTATCGGAATCGTGGTGGCTTGTGATCTATTAGTAACATTAGGTACAGCCCGCTGTATAATAAACGTATTGATGATTAAAATAACGCGTTGTAAATAATTTATATAATTATTAGGTGCTAGTTCGGTATGCGCTCTGCCGCTTTCGCCGTTCTACATATTATAGACATGCAAGGGCCGTATATTTTCGGCTCGGTCCGATCCATCAATTTTATCCTTAAGCCCGGTCCGGCCCGGTTCAAATCATATTGTGAAAAAAAGCCTAGGCCCGGCCCGACCCATTTTTTCTTAAGCCCGGCCCGGTCCAGTCTAACATTTTTTGTTTAGTATTATTTAGTCAAACGCAACAAATTTTCTATAAATATTCCAAATTACCGTTTTTATTTTATCTTATAGTAATAATGCTGCAGATACCTTAATAATATTTTAGTAGTGTGTTGTTTTATTTTGTATTGACATATTATGGTATATAAATAGCATTATTATACCCACGAATCAAGATATCATTATATTATATATTTATTATTATATTATTGTACCTAATTGTACCAGCATTGGTTTTATAATTATTATTTTTAATTATTGTTGAAGAAAAATCCTTAAAAAGCCCGGTCCAACCCTTGATTTAATATTCGAAGTTAAGTCCAGCCCGGGCCGAAAAATGTTACGAAAAAAAGCCCAGGTCCGGTCCGGAATAAAATTTCAAGACTTAAAAAGCCCGGTCCAACTCTATTTTATTTTAAAGCCTGACCCGGTCCAATATCACTACGGGCCGGGCTTTTTGAGGACCGGACCGGGCCGGCTCGGCCCTTGCAGGTCTATACTACATATGTTCTACGACAACGGCTGTCTATGCGTATCTACCTCGTTTTTATATATGACATGTTGGGTTTTTCTTTCGACTTTATTATATTATCTTTGATAAGTTTTTAACCTTAAATTCTATTACCTACTGTAGGTTTAATAGGTTTACATTATTAAAGAAAATGAGAGGTGTTTCTTTAAATCATTTGCAGTCATATCTTGATTACTATTGCTGACAACTTTACCGTCAAGACAGTCCGGACCTTTTTCTCGCCATGCTAGAAAACATCCAGAACGTGAATAATGTGAATAATGAATATCGAAAATAACGAAATTGTAACATAAAAAAAAAAAAATGACGTATAATACTGAAAATAATGAAATTGTAAAAAAAAATGTAGAGCACATAACGAACCAGAAACTTGTTGGTAGAGCGCATACCGAACTAGCACCAATTATTATATTATAATATAACTAACGTTGGTTAATAGTTTGTTCATCGATGTCAGTAGTTATTTTTAGTAAGCTTATAATTCTTCGTAAATATATTTATATTATTTACATTATATATATACATACCAATTATCACCGGTGCTAAACCGTATTTGTTTTCCGTTTGTTATTCCGTATTCATTGATTACACGTGTTAAAAAAGTTACCTACAGTTTAATTTTCGTCTCCTCGTATCTAATACCAAATTTATATTGACATTCTTATGTCAACTATATTCAGTAGAAACAAGACATATACATGTACCAATGTATCTGTATGTAGTGTAGATACTCTTGTTAGTTTTTTAAGCTTCTTTTAATACTTATATATTTTTTTTAGAGTAAAAAAAATCGTAATATCTTATTTTATCATTATGACATATTTAGTTCCTATCGCAATCTGTTATTTTCTGCATATTACTTTTACAAAATAATGTCGATGTTTCACATCTGCCAGGCGTCCCGTGACAGCTCACATTTTTTTTTTTTAATTTATACATAAAAGTGATTCACTATGTAAATTTTTGGTGGAAAGAATATACAATTAATAAAGTTTGTTACAGCTATTAGATTATTTTCATAAGATATTAAAATGTAATAATCGTATTTAAAATTCGAAAACTATTTTTTTTAGTTTGAATGCTAATACACCATAATATTATGTATAATTGGACTTAAATTGTACGTATACGTAACAAGTATTAAAATAATATATAATTTTTTCTATTTTAATATAAGATCATATATTTTAAAAAGGTTTTTAGTTATTCGACATTTACAAAATGTATTAATAAATAGATTTTTCTAATTACAGCTTAAAATTTATTTTTTCGTTGACCATGATAAATGTCTTGGGAATAAAATATTGTAATATCGAGTTAAATGTGAACGCAAGGGTTTGATCGTTTATCAGTTAAAAAATTGTTTACGATAACATTGAATTGACAATGAGTTATCGCTATTCCCCCGGAAAAAATCCAAAGAACGATTTCAAAATTGCCCACGGCTTCCATACATCCTAACACCATCAAATTCGATCTAATAAAGGCGGTTTAGAACACATTACTGATTTGAGTAACATTTGAGGAACTTGGGCCGTTTGAAAAAATTTTTTCCATGATTATTGAACACCACTTAAACGCGATTGGTTGACAGTTCGACTAGCTGTGTATGCTTTAGTGGTTTTACGCACGATACACTTCGTCGGGTCCCGTGGTTAATAACTGTTATTGTTTTAAATAGAGCGTTTATAAACCTATCATTCGTTGCATTCATTGTTGTCATTTACATAGTTTACTTCGATTTCAATGGAAAAACACAGCTGGTGGTAGGAGGAGAGGTGACACCGAATGATTTTACATTCGTTTTTAAGCGGTGCAATATGATTGCGGACTTTTTACCTTTTTACCTGGAAAAAACATAACACGATTGCGGAATTTTTACCTTTTTATATTTAAGAAAAAAACAACACGATTGCGCACCTTAAATATTTTTTCTTTCAGCAAACATAAATATTTAAATAAATTTACCAACATTAAAAATAACTTAATACGTATAGTAAAAAAAAAAAATCTTATAATATATCACAGTAATTACGCGTCAAAAAAAGGAATAATATGTCGATATTTATTAATAAAAAATCATGTTCTTATAACTTTTCAGCGCAAAAACGTGGTCCTAATGTCAGCAAATAATCATTTAAATTATTATATTTTATATTATTTTTACATTTTTTCCAATTGTTAATTATAAATGCAATATTCTTTTCTTGCTCTTTACCAGGCTAGTTAATATTTTGTTGTTTTATACTATATATTTTTAAATAAGTTTTACTTTGAATATCCAATAAAATATGTATAACTTAATATTTAAGGTGCGCAATCGTGTTGTTTTTTTTTCAAATATTAAAAACTAAAAAGTCCTTAATCGTGTTATGTTTTTTTCAGGTAAAAATGTAAAAAGTCCGCAATCGTGTTACACCCGTTTTTAAGTGTGTTCGACGGCGATGCCTCAAGTCGATATGAAATAATTGTGTGCGGATGACTCGTTGATGGCATGTAATATTATCTAATATCCGGAATGACGACGGGACATCTGGCTCGTACCCCATTTACGGTGCGTTAGTGCCGTGACGTAGGAAAGGATATTCCCATGGTGCACAATATTATAAATCATACAAGTACACATTGTACTTGGGCGACAGATATTTGCCACCGGTATCACCGTGTTCCACGAGCAGTGTTTACGAATAATACGATTTCGGAGTAACGTACCGTTGAAAATACAAGCGCGCAACGTAACGGAAGTAGAATGTTGCAATTAAAATGTACACCTATCTGTGTACAGTGATAGTGGCGCGTAGCTAGGATTTAAATCGCCCTGGGGCCAAATCATATTGTTTCTATTTGTTATCTCGCCTCTTGAGAAAATACGTCTTTTAGTATTATGTGACTTTTACGCGTATCAGTCACCATAAATCATAGAATATTATAATATATGTACTTAATACTAGATAGACTACTACGTTTTAATATACCATAATATATATATACTACGATAGTTCACCATTGTACAGCGATTATTTTCGTGATTTATGTCTTTCGAACGTGTGCAAGTGGTTTTGATCGCCTAGCCATTATATTATCGGTCAATGTGAATCTATAATTAAAGAGTGTACAACACATGCATTCGTTTCGGAAATAATGATCTTTAACCTTATACATTTTAACTTTTGATGTGTCTTGCATATATATATATATATATATATTATTTCTTTGTATTATTTGACTGAGCATACGTGTATATCTACTTATCGCTGACACTTCCTGTTTACATTCGAATTAACTGTTTTTTCGCAATCAGTTCATTAGACCGATATCATTGAAATGAATAAAAATTTAACGCACTTATAACAATAATTATTTTTTTCGTTTAACGGTGTGAATAATTTGATTAGTATTAATAAAAATCGCCTGACATTGAGAATGATATTGTATTTCGTAACACATGAGATAAACTCTACGTTCGTTGCACTAAGATTACCAAACAAATTAGTAGGTATAGGTCAAAGGTTTTATTTTTAAATATGTTATACGATTTAATCGACTTTCCGATCAGATAATACATTGTAGTCATTGTGATCGTTGTAACCGGCGGATGTGATTTAAAGGGTTTCTTTTTAATCTAACATTCGCCTGGTTAGTTGGCGATTTTAACACCCCAGCGAATTTAATTAAGGGAGTTATATTTGACTGCAATGTAGTTATTAATGCACGAAATCGAAAAATTCAATAAGACATTTGAAGAAAGAAAAAAACTTGCCCGACTGTTAAAAGATTATTTCGCTAACCGTCTGGCGACCAAATAAATTTCTTACCGGTACGCTATATGCAGAACAATAGTCTATTATCCTTACAATTTAAAAATCACATGAGTAAATTTGAACGGTAAGTGTACCAACACTGTGTGTCTAATGATGAGGGGGTAAAGAGTATCGCGTGTTGACTTTAACACGCATAATGCCCCAAAACCTATTCGCCGAAATGAGTTTTCGGATCATTCGTCCGTACAAATAAATTGTAGAGAAACTTTTTATGTAGTGATATTTTATAACATCTTAATGCGTGATTTTGTCTCTGAAAACATGATACACCACTACCTAATGAGAAAAAAATTGCTCCAAAACATCCCTTTGCGACGTACATGAATTACTATCCAATAACAAAGTCCCCGAAGACATTATTTGGCAGACACCGATGTGTATTATTGTCATTCACTTTTGCGCTTACGTGTGTGGTCGTTGTAACTGTGTACTCAATACCGATAGGTGCATTATACCGGCAACATACAATGCATGTATATGACCGTGAATCGCATAGGAATGTATGAAGATAATAAACTTTGTCATAAGGACAATTTCATTTCTTTCGACAATGCGGAGAATTATTACCCGACTTGAAAATCACTTTTGGACCGTCGTTCAATGCGTGCGCGAACAATATGATTTTTACAGCTGCTGCAGTTATTCTATTTTTTGTATCGTATTGCAACTTATATAAACGCGGTACCAGTACATAGCAATAGAATGGAAATCTTTACGATGTCACGATTCACCCTCGTAGTGGCAAAGGAATACAATAATAATAATGCGTGTTCGTCTTTGAAAAGAAGAAGAGAAAATTCGTTTGAAAATAGTGGTCTTAGTGTCCATTGACCATATTGTATACAACATATAACATTGTGTACAAAAGTATACTTTAAAAGTATACAAAGTGTAAAGCATTAATATAGTGTATAAAAATACATGAGAACACATAAATCTATACGAATTCTTGGGATCCGAGTATAATATTATTGTGGAATTAAATATAATGACGTAGTTAATAAGATTTTTTTGCCCCAAAAACTAACAATATAATAAGGTGTTGTCAAAAGTGATTGGTTTCAATACGTTTACAATTTTCAATAGTTATACTTCAAATAATTTTTTTTCTTTTGGTTTTGCGCAGTTCAATAGATTCAATAAAAAATCGCATAAAAACGGCGGATATACATTTTTACTTTAAAAGATTTTTAAAATAAGTTTCCAATAAACATTAAACCTGTAGAAAGAATTATTGTATTATGTAATATTGACTGTTTAGCGAACAATATCGAAATAACAATCGAAACTTCCTTAAGGGGTAAAAAACAAATTTTTTAGTGTTTTTATTTTTTATTAATAGGTTTTAGTGTAAAACTATGATCAATTAAATGAGCTCATCAATTACAAATAAATTTCTTTGTGTTATTTTTTATAATTTCAAATGCTTTTTCGCGATTTTTGTTTATTGAGCTTTAAAATTCGTATTTGAGGTATTATGTTTTGCGTATGTTAATTTACGTACACACAACATACTCATCAATTTTTAACCGTAAATAATTTATTATTGATATTTTATCCGACACATGAAAGTTACACAAAACCACTACCTACATATCATTATATATTATTCATATAGTTACTTGTAAACGCGTTTCGGTTTTAGAGGTAGGCAAAGGAGGAAAGCTGCCATTAACATGAATATATGAATAAATTAAGCACCGTTATAATATCGTTGGTCAATTAAAACATTTGATATTACAATGGAAATTTTGAAGTTGAAATCAACACATTTTAAGTAAACATTTCAAATAATAACAAAACTATAACAAGTGTTACACGTCGTTAATTAAAGACGGTCTCCGTTTAAACAAACGTTAGTTTCGATATAGCGTGTTTTGTTTGAAACTACATCGTGAGCGTATTTGTACTGAATTCCAATTATCGTACTTCTAATTCGTGTCGAACAACGAGACATGTACGCCATTGTGCTGTTCCATCGAACTGTACTAGACATTTCAGTTTTCGGGCGATATATTGAAAGCAATTTCCGGGGCTCGATCAAATTTGAAAAGCAGCCCTTCGCCGCTGCGGTACTTATCCGATTTCTCAAGTACGTGTACCTCGAGGGGACACGCTGTCGATCAGTGTAGCGAGGGAAATGCGCGTCTAAACGAGAAGGGTTTAACCGAAACTTTTCGAGAGCTATGCGCTCGCATACTGTTTTGCCTTTAACGCGGTATATGCTATAAACATTGCCAGAGTTAGTTTGAATTTATGACGGAAAACAAATTAAACAAATTTAATTAATTTTACGGTTACCTAACAAATGCTACTGATTTTGACATCCGACCATTTCAAAAATGTATTTAAAATTAATTAAACTTCCATACATACATTCATCCGAAAATTGCATATGTATAACATCTTTATAGTTGAACTTGTGTTTGGAAATATTTTCATCATGATAATCATACATTTCGTTTTAGGGTACTCAATGTTTTTTTCTATAGATTCGATTTGACGTGTAACGATATTTATTGTATTTTATTATAAAGTAAAATACATTTATTAAAATAATAATTCTTATCTATTTATGCCATAAATATTTCATAAATAAAATAATTAATTAATACTAATTAATAGAGGTGATATTTACATGCATTTACATGTTTTTTTTCCAAATTGATTGGTCATGTCTACGATTTGTCTTATTTTAGATTATCTTATTAAACCTTTTTTGTTGTTGTATATTTGTGCATATTCTGAATGTAACTATTGGATATACCTAGTTGGATGTATTAAAATTTTTGGGAATCTTGTTAATTTTGTTAATTTTTAAGTTTTTACAATATTTTTAATTTGTAATGTTATTTATTTAATAAACGTCTATAAATAATAATCGAATTATCAAACAACGTGAATTATTCCCGGATTTGCATTTACTGCCTCAACCAACTATAAATATATGTGGAATATGGTTAAATGAAGTAGATTATCTACCTACTACATAA
The DNA here is from genome assembly GCA_034509805.1 of Sipha maydis. Classification (NCBI taxonomy): domain Eukaryota; kingdom Metazoa; phylum Arthropoda; class Insecta; order Hemiptera; family Aphididae; genus Sipha; species Sipha maydis. The sequence continues at coordinate 92,469 of JASXSY010001952.1, read as the reverse complement.
ATAATTTTATAATCTGCAATATCATATTTAGACAACAGAGCTGAATCAATTAAAAAATCAAAAGAATTGTTTGAAGACAAACATTTAAAAAATAATTTAACTTACTAAAAAAGTAATTTTTGTTTTCTCGCCAAATAAATAACTAATCTAGAAAAATTATCTCTTGATGGTGGTTTAAAAATGATTTTAATTGTTAAATATAAACTGTATAAATGTAACAGGAGAGAAGCAGAATTGGTAAAAACTAAAATGGATTTGGTACTAAAGAATAATAAAGGATTTAAAACACTGTTAAAAACAACTGCCAATAACTTAAAAACTCGTTGTATCTAAAACGGAAGATGTTAATATTACTTTAACTCCGGGACAAATCGCGTCATTTTAGTGACAGTTAACGTAGAAAGGATATTTAGACAATACAAATATATTTTACGTTCAAATCGCTGGTCATTGTATTAAGTTTGAAACCACATTGTAATAGTATGTAAAAATTAATAATTTAAACTAATACTTAATGTAACAAAAGCAACTCAAAAATATGAATTAAAATGTAATGTAATAATAGTGTAATTATAATAATAATAATAATATGTAATTATACACACCGATATTAATTTAATAATAAAAGTTATGATAAATAATAAAAAATATTTTTTTCATACTTTTGTGTTATTTTATTTTAAATTAATAAATATCTTTATCGGAAACATTTAATGACAATTTACTATCAATTTAACCTTTTAAATTCTGAACGGAGTGATGGAATCTATTGGTTTTACAATGATATGTGTTTTTTTTTATTTTTTTTTTTTTTATTTCATTTTTATTTTTGTGTCTGACGACACCTTTTTTGGCAGTAAAAATGCTTCGAATTGCTAATGTAGCAACTTTTCTGAAAAGAAAGTGAATGTAGATGGTACTTTGGCTAGTCTATAATCCAACTTTTAAATACTTTTTAAAAAAAGTGAAAAAAACGATAAAAAAATTACGAAAAAACGGGAAATTTTACGCAAAATTACATTTTTACAAATTAAATTTTTTTAATATGCTCTAACTCAAAAACAAAAAATCGCAACAATTCGAAATTTTCACCAAATCTTTATATTGACGTTCTCTATACATGGTTAAGTTTTCAAAGTATATAGACATATTTTGACTTATTTATAGACAATTTAAATTTTCGATTTTTATAAAATTTTTATTTTTAAACAACTATAAAATTTAATTGGCAGACCGAAAACTCTTGAAAATTTAATACAAGGTATAATAAGTTAAACTTATTGCAACTAAAAAATATCGGTGATCGGTTTACTCAAATTTTTTTTATAAGCCCTTAATGCTCAAATTTGTATAAAATGTGTAAATCACGATAATTTTCAAGTTATTTTGTAGATAAAAATTCATACAATTTTTTCTGTTCATACTTAAGATTCAAAATTTTGACACTAGGTTATCTATAAGCTATTCTTCAAAAATCTTTAAAAAAATTTCTACCGGACTTAGAGAAAAAAAATTTTATGACTGTTTGAAATTTAAATATTTACAAAATTGCATAAAATAGCCATTTATTCTCAAACGATTTTAAATATTTGTTATAATTCAAAAAGTATAAGTCGCAGATTTTTGAAATTTTTACCAGCTGTTAAGATTGGCATTTCCTTTATGTCATATTTTTTTCAAAATGTTATATTAATTTTTAAGCCACTTATAAGCATTTAGAATATTCGATTTTTTTTTTATAATCAGTGATAAAAAAAATTTGGCTCGTACAAAATACTTGAAAATGTAATAGAAAATTCCACAGAGTAGTTCTTATTGTCATTCAAAAATTATGAAAATCCATAGGCACAATTTTTTTTTATAAGCGTTTGAACAGCGAATATTGACATAAAATTACATGTAAAATATAATATAATGTATAATATTCTAGACTGACAAACTATGTCGCTGTATGCAACTGCCAACCCATCCTAATTGAGAAATATATTTATCGTTTCAAAATAAAATATACTTTTTACAATATTTATAAATAACAATGTATTATATTCTAGACAAACATATTAACTCCGTTCAGAATCGTTATTCGTATACAATGATATCTATCATTGCATTCAAATTTAACAAATCCATTGTAATAATGACCTGTCCTATAAACGAGGTGCACTCCACCCCCAACTGTACAGCAGAGCGAGGCCCCATCCGGTTCTTTTTTCTTTTGAATGTTAAATTTTGCGACGAGATTCAACACCACGCGCTCACGTTGCGTATACAAAAGATTGATAACGGTTTACGTTATCAATAATCATACAATAAGACGGCCAAACCTAATTAAACAAAAAATCCTTATGATTACGTGAGCGCGTTCATTATTTTAATATAATATTTCAGTACTACAACAATAACCGGTGCATGTGTTGAACACGTTTTTATTTTACTAAAGATACCAAGTGTTCATTGAAGGTTTGTGCATGATATATGTAACGTATTTTGTATATTGTTTATCTCTTGTACACATACAGCTTTCAATTAATGCGATTATATGTAGGTCACTAGTTAACGACGTCGTGAGATTATTGTAATATGCTCGTAATGGCTTCTAGTTGTTTCTTTTTCGTTTTTTTTTTTTGTTATTTTTTTGTTTTCCCTTTTCACAACAGCAATAATTATTCCCCTTCGTCTCCCACCCAACTAATTGAGGTTGGCCACTCTTGTCCTGTACCTCGACTAAAACATCACAACAACAATTTTAATTAATGATTAATAATTATTAACGTACTTTGACCATAAATTCGAAATCATTAAGTTTATCACGATTATATTTTGTACTACGTGCCAGCAGTTATTGCAGTTCGTTGAATTTATCGCAAAAATGAAAATGCTTGACGATTAAACGTTTAAAAGCTATTGTCAGACAATAGACTATCGAGTCGAATATGTTTATAGAAAACGGATGTTCTTTAACACTCATATTAAATTAATTATAATATTCCAAGCTAAGCATTTATTAATTTACTTATTTATATATAAGCATAAACTATTTATATATATAATGAATTAATTTTGAAAATTATGTTAAAGATGATTTACAATTCGTATCAAGTTCTTACGAAGGAAAATAAAAACATATGTTAGTAGTGTAAACACGTACAATTTTTCAAATGTATTAATAAATTATTATAAAAATACATTGTTGATCTTAAAACGCAATAACAACTTATTTAATTTAAAAAAACCGCAATATTCTGCTATGTTTAAAGTTTTAATAGCTATTATTAATATTAATTACATATAATTAGAATTGTGTGACTTTATTTTAATAAGTTTATAACCAAAAATGACTAATTTAATATAATGAATTTCAAAATGTTGTATTCTGTTAAAAAATCGATCGAATTATATTATTTTGAATCGTTTTATGTTTATATAACACATAATATACACATTTATTCGAGTTTCAAAATGTTTTTTTTTTTAAAATACACCAAATGTATTCAATAACCGTGGTCAAATTGAGATATATACATGAAGCAAATAGAAAAAAATATATTTCAAAATTATCTAACTACTCGTGTGGTATTTTATACCATGTGTTTTACTTCCGATCTAATGAAGAACTGTAAAATGTATTCTTATACGTTTTAACGGCTACACACGAATTGCGTCCTGAAATAAAAAATGTGATAAACATGCACACGAATTACGTCCGTCTTAATCTAAAGTGCTACATGAATTGCTTCTGGTTTTCTTTTAACGACTTCATGGACGTACTTTAAAACATATAATAATTTTAGTTTAGTTTCGCTCGCGTTGTTGGTGATTATATTAAGAAGGTATCATTCAAGTTTTTACCAGTTTTTTAATTTTTAATTTTATATTTATAACTTTTTAATTATTATATTAAATTTCTTTAGTTTAAACCTACACATTTTTATTTTACTTACTTCTAATTGCATAACAACGATAAAAATCAATATTTTTAACCTTTCGATAGTTATAATTTGCTATTGATTGCTAAGTCTGTTTGAAATGGAAAGAAAAATAATGTTTTTAAATTAGGACGGAATTCGTGTAGTCGTTAATTTGGCCGTACGCAATTCGTGTACTCGTTAAATATCTTTGGGACGCAATTCATGTGGAAAAGATTATTTTGGGACGCAATTCATGTTCAGCGGTTTTTACCGCTCGAAAAAATAAGATTCTAATAATTTTATTATTATATTATGCTCTCATGAGATCTTCTTTTTATTCATATATTTATGAATAAATCTCTTTATTCTACCAACCATCTTTTTCGGCAATTAGTTTTAACAATTTATGCCATTAGAGTGTATATTATGTCGTAAATATTTTTGCTACAATTCACTAATAAAAATAACGAAAACGATAGTTAAAAAAAAAAATTATTGATTTTTTATTTGAATTGCAACCATATAATTGATTGGCCTGTAACATTTCATACATTTCATATAAAAAACTATAACCAATTATGGTATAAAATTATAAGTTTAAAACAATGTTGATAAGACATTAAATGTAATAAAAGAAATATTATTGACGCGAATAAATGTATTAAGTCTTATCGATAAAAATGCAGCGTAAGCTTTGTTATAAAATTACATTTATTTAGTTTACTATTACAATAACTTATGATGTTCTAGTGACTAAGTGACTGCAATAATAAAATATTAATAAATATATATTTTGTTGAAACGTTTTTCGAAATGCACTATGTATCGGATCGGAGTTCAAATATTTTTATAAAATTTAAATGACGCGTATTATCATTAGGGCCTGATTTAGGCTTTTTGTGGCCTTAAGCAAAATTAAAATTGTGGCCCCTTGTCAACAGTAGCATTTGTAGCCCCCCTCCACAAATAAGTAAACAAAATAAATATATAATTATAATTTATTTATACATTTCAACAAATATAGTTATGTTATACATTTTTTATTTTTACAGACTATAGATTTCTTGTACCTACCTATTATGTACAAAATTAAAAATTTTTTTTTTTATATTAACTGTAAGAAGAACCGATGGTTGAGGCCCGTATGGTGTTTGCAGTATGTACAAAAATAGACTTTTATTTCTTTTATTTGCATTTTACGCTGATAAGGATTAATTATTATATTTTTTTGAAATATTATATTTATTTTTGTTATGCTTATTTTATACACTGTAAGTAGTATTCTAGAAAAAAAAAATTAAGTACATGGAAATCCGAGGCCCCCTAATAACGAAGGCCATAGGCAATTGCCTATCCTGCCTAATGGTAAATATGGCCCTGATTATCATGGTATCGAAGACCTCAATTGTTATGTAGTCAATAAATTAAATCTCATCTAAAAATTATGTGAAAGAGAAAAACATAGAATAAATTAAAAGAATAAGTTTATTAGATGAATAAATGTATGATAACACAAAAAAAAAAGAGTAGTTTTATAATTAAAACCATGACTTAATAATTAATACCGGCACAATAACACGCGGCGATGAGCTTAGCTGATTATTAGAGAAAAAGTGAACGAAAAAAAAATCATTACTTCAGATGGCAAAAGCTCAATTATGTAATATTGTGTACAAAGAGCGTATTTAAACTTTTACATTTAACGGATACGTCGAGTGTTCTATCACGAAATCCACAATGTAATAAGATCCTATCAATTATGTTTTATAATGTGTGTAATCATATATCTACTCAGAGATTAATTTCGTGCACGAATAGTAAAAAAAAAAACAAAACAATTATGTCGTATAAATTAAGCGTACAATTTCCCTACACGTGTGCCGACTATGCAATACGAGTGTACTTGGAATGTACTATATTTGTATGGTACTTCTGTCGTACGATTTGTATGCATTTATATATGTTGGGAATACGGCTGCTGTTGGTCAAATCTTAGGTAAGTGCACTAAAAAAATTTTTCGAAAGCTAGTCGTTTTTTCATGAATTATTTAGACCAATTAACAAAACAAAATAATTTCAATACACTTCCGGAAGTTGGATTTTAACGATGAAAAAATATTTTTAAACATTCTCTTCTTATGGGAAATCAATTTTAATTAAATTTTATATTTTTACACTAAGATCATAGTAAAATTAATTTAAAACTATGTACCTACCTATTATAAATAAACAATATTTTGTTTTTATAGAATTTACTACAAAACCTGAAAAAGATAATATGGATAATAATGTGTTTTCATAATTATTAAAATCGTGTTTTCGGTACTACGAGTGCATTTTTCTTCAATTTTTTACTTTTATATAGTCTCACTGAATTTTTTTTTATCGCAAAACTAATACCGGATTTTCAAGAATCATAACTATTAGTAGTAATGAGAGGTACGAGTATGAGAGATGAACTCATAGAAACACACACTCTAAAACTTCGCTTCCTGTTGGATTCGAAGTATTGCGTGTATTCGATCCCTTAAATACAATCAGCTTTCAACAGGGTTAAAAAAAATAAAAATAATAATTATAATGATATATATATTTTTGAAATCCAAAAGTGACGTAAGCTCTAACCGAGACGTTTTCCCGTATTATGACATCTGTCGATTGCGTTAGGTTAAAAAAAAGAATCAAAAAGTTTTTCGACGAGTAATCGACAAACGTTTTAATTGGAATAACGTCGAGGATTTAAAACTTTGATATGCCTGCATAAGACGTTGGAAGCGGTCGAAGTTGAATTTTCGTGTTCAGAATTAAATGATAAAAATTTAATGATAAAAAAATAGTGTAGTGAAAGGAATATATTAGTACAATCCAACGACAACAAAAAGGTTAAGTGTATTCAAAAATTATGAAAAACGCATTATTTATTAGATTTTAAGAATATATGTTTTGTACAGTACAATACATCAGTACTTGTATTCATTAATGGTTATGCTTGATGGAGTTGGCCCGGTCGATAGTATTCCAACACCGACACAATAGGCTAAAAGCGACAAGCATATTGTGCTACTACCAAGACGCCTCCGTGGTGCCACGTTTTGTGTTTTTGTACTCAGTGCACTAATAGTAGTTGTCTGAGGCGAAAGAAAAAACGTTTTTATATCGGTACATAATTGTAATTGTTTATTTTGTCAAACGACGCCACCCGTATCTGATACGGTCCGTACCGGTTTGACAGACGATTCAAGAACGTCGATATGAATGACAAATATGCGTGTACAGTAGAACCCCTCTCGTCCGCCCTCGGCTGGTCCGCCGCTCCGGTTGATCCGACCATAGTATTATCGATATGAATACTACGTAATTTAAAAATACAATTTGGATTTTCCACTTTATAGTAGATATTAGGTTGAATATTGCAGTTAAGTCTAGAATGTCACTTGCTAAACAAAAATTTATAATTGACTTTTTTTCTAAGTAATGTAAAATGTAATTAATTTCTGATATAATCTTGTATATAATATGTAAATAAAAAAATGTTCTGTATATTCTGATAATCCGACCTTTTTCGCGTTCCGACCACACCCCCAGTCCCGAAGGTGACGGATTAGAGAGGTTCTACTGTACATACAATGTACATTAGTGTGTGCTTTCAGTGTGAACGATAAAAAAAACGTATTTCTTTATTATTATTTATAAATAACGTATAGGTAACTATTACACTATTTTATTTCCATTATTCAGTCACACACGTTATAAGTGGCTGTGTTGGTTATTTCCGTTTCGGAATTCTACTTGTAACACGTGTGGTAAAACGTGTGCACGAGCTATTTTCACGTAGCACTACTGTTGCTTCTCCATTTCCCTTTGGTTCGCGGTCATTGTTCCGGTGTGATGGTGTCTAATCTCGTTTCTATTGCTTTCAAACATACACAACGACTACGGGCAAAGATTGAAAGGATTATAAAATGCTTTTACTTTTATACATACTAGCATATTTAAGGGGGTGGGTGATGAATGTGATCATCCCCTTATCAATCGATGTGTTTATGTAGGTAATTGCTATATGTTCACTACAATAAAATTACAAAATATACAAAGAAACTTAGAATTTATGATTTAGCAAGCTTACATACTGCTGATTATTGTTTTAAATAAATATTGATTTTTCGTACCTAATGTATGTTTTATAGTTATTATATTTGTCCAATACCTTAAAATGTTTTAGGAAGTTCTTTAAAAATTATAAAAATATAATCCTCTCTTCCCTCACAGAATAAAGTGAGATACGCCACTGTATAGATATTAAATGTATATGTGTATATGTTGAGTATTCTTCGAATCTATATCTTTGCATCAACTGGGATTGATACGCAAGTACTAATTTATTTAATTATTCACATTATAAAATAATTTCACATATTTACAGGTTTTAAGTCGGGTTTACACGTAACGAGTCGTAACGATCATAGGCGCCAGAGTTTAAAAAACTTAATGGGTGCCCATATTTGGTATCAATGCACAATTCAACTTTCTAAAATTTTAATTTTGGCTCTCTAAATCGTGCCTATTGGTGTCATTATTTTACAACTTAACTAAAAAACTTTTGAATTTTCTTATGGATTTTAATAGTACATATAAATATTATAATATTAAATAATACAACATAATAATATTAACAATGTTGTATATTGAAAAATGCAATTTCATCATTGATTATAAAGTATTATAATAATTAATAACCATATAACAAAATAAATGTGTACCAAATTGAGTTTATTTATAAATAATAATAAGTAAAACAAAAAAATGTATGTCATTTGATTGTTTACAAAAAAATGTGTTTTGACGTATTTTAGTTGAATTTATAAATAAGTTAGCTATTTGCTCAATATCTATATCTTCATTACGATGGACATGCAATAAAGCAATATCGATAAGACGATTTTGTGTCATTATAGACCTTAAAAATGTTTTTAATCTTCGTAGTGCTGAAAAAGATCTTTCCGCAGTACAAGACGATACTGGAACAGTCAAAATAATTTTTAGAAGTTTATTAAATTCTGTTAACATACCTCCAAGAGAATTATCTGATTTAAATACATCTATGGCATCTTGTGTACTGTTTATACTAATTTTTCTTGATTTTACAATATCTAGAAACATTTTCAACTGGAGTTATCTACCATGGTATAGGTTTGTGGTTATCAAAATCGTGTTATCTTATATTTTCTTATCAATAAAATTTCTTTTCGTTTACTACATTTTGAAATTTAAATTTTTTATCACAACTAGAATTTTATTGCAATAGTCGTTTTCTAAAATTGTTGAAACTTGGATATTTGGATATAAATACACGTTACAAATATCCAATATTCTAATGGGTGCCCAGCCCCCCCAAATAATTTTAATGGGTGCCTTAGCCCACGGGTACCCATTTACATGGCGCCTATGGTAACGATATGATTGAGAATTTATCGTCGTTTTTATTGTTCCAATTAATTGAAAGAGTAAATACTGTTTACACGCTACGATTTCTTGTTCAATATTCTTTGATGATCGTGATTCACTCAGACTTCAGTTTGCCATCAGTAAAATCTTCTCCATGAACATCCAAGGCAAACTAAATAAAATTGTAGCGATAAATGATTGCAACATGTTTATACGTTCCAACTTATCGTTACGATTCGCAGAAATTGATGCCGGTCGGTATCTATCATCCGATCCAAGTCCAATACAAATAAATCGCTACAATGTCCTATTTATACGCAACGATAAATTCAAACAATTCGATCGTTGCGATAAATTGCTAGCATTTATTGTTGCGTGTAAACCCGGCTTTATGTTTAAAATATTTCAATCTTTAGCAATTGAAATAGTCGTATCACTGATTTATAACATGTTCATTCCTAACATTTAAAATAGATGCATTTAAAAAAAATAAACAAACGTACAAGTTGTAATTGAAATAAAAAAACGATTTTAGTATTTTTTTTTTAATTTCACCTTTCGATTACAAGAATATTTTCATAGGTTTGTATTATATTTTTTATCGTGATTTAAATATTACGTCCTTATTACACAATATTATTGTCCATCTTTATATAAATATAATTTTATTTTTATACAGAGCAAAGTAAATAATGATAACTAATTTTATCTTTGAGAAACATTATTTAATTAAGTACTACGGATATAAGTTTTTTTGCTGTAATTTTGATTTTTTTAACATTGCATAATTAAAGACAATATATTTTAAAACGATTAATACATTTGTATTTCCAAATGATTTTAAATATTGAAATTACCAAACGTTGGTAATTTATTTCGCTATCACTCGAAATGATTTTAAAAACAAGTTTCTATTTTATATCATACATTATAATATTATAATCAGCTATATAGGATATATATATATATGTGTGTGTGTGTGTGTGTGTGTTCGGGTTTTCGGATTTACATTTTATAATCGTTAGTCGTTTATAAGTGCATTAAATAGATTAATTTGACATTAGACAAGCAAATGATGTGTGATGTGCTGAACTCGTATCGCGCTGACCGGAATGGTTTTCTAGTTTTCTACGTCCACCAATGCTGGATAGTTTCAGAAAGGATTAAAATACGACGTAACAGAATTGGTGGTGGATCGAGTCGTATCTCTGCGTCCGTCTTCAACATAAACAGTTTTCTTTCAGGCATATTCATGCCACTGTCCACGAACGGTGCACTCTCGACGAAGCCTACATCTGTTTCATCCGCGCATATTTATACGTGCTTGTACGACTGTGTGAGGAGAACCAGGTAAGATGATGATTTGTTTATTCATTTTAATCAGTTTCACTCGTCACGCGCGTTTCGTACATGTAGTACGCATAACAATATGTACGGTAAACGCATTTTTTTATTCGTTGCACACCTGTGTTTTTCATAGCTCCACAGTATTGAGTGGGTGAAAATAAGTATTCGGAAGGGGGACCATAACATATAAGTGAGGTTTGATGATTGTTGCGGTGTCGAATGCACGATACCGAACGGCGACATCAAACACGGTAGTGAGGGACCTCGGTTTTAACTATACGAGGACATTTTATCAATTCGAGTTACATTTGAATTTGTTCTCTTTACATCCGCACGCGCATTATTTTTCGGTATCATTTGAAACACGAAAGTTTATAATTTATAAGACCTATTTCGTACAATAGATGAATTTGATAACAATGATTATGCATTAGGTCCATTTCACACGTACCCGGAGACGTATTTATCGACCTTAGTCACTGCACATTTGAACACCGTGTATGATGGTCGATAATATATCGATGTGCTTTTAACTTAATTCATAATCATCGTTGAAAACTTTAACATTTTTTTGATTTTATAGTGGATTCCGTCTACTAACATGAGGTCCGTTTTACTGTACTATACTGCAGTGGTTTTCAACCTTTTTCGAATGGTGACCCCCAATTTTTTTTTTCTTAATGTGACCTCTAGGAACAATTAATAATAAAATATGAAAATAAATCAAAATATATTTTGATATGAATAACCATTTGTTCATTACTTTTGCTATCTTTCGCGACCCTCCAGTTGAAAACCACTGCTATACTATATAATGGCGTTATTTGGTGCGTTCCTCCCCGAGTTTAGTAATAGCTTTAATTTACAGTCGGTACACTTAAAAAACATGAAAATTCCTCAACAAGTCGATGACGTTGACTCATATTAACCGTGAGTAAACCGATTTCTTGAACATCCCCCCTCCCACCAAACCATTATATCCACCCTTGTGGACAGCGGTGCGTTATCGCATGGATGAACGCTGCGAAAGCATGATGATTTTCCGGCGCGGCTCATCCGCAAATCGTGGAAAACTAAATATTGTACGTTCGTGTTTCAGATGCCGCAGTGTTTTCAATTCAATTTGACCATGTCAAGTTTACGGCCGAGTCGGACGACAATGATCAACATCGTCGAGGATCAGCTGGACCGGGCCGCGGGCAACCTGGAAAACGCGCGCAGACTGGCCGGCCGGACGGCCAGGATCCCAACGTGGGATATGTTGATGTTGGCATGGTCGTGGTACGTCAACCGGGACGATGATCGCCGGGACTCGAGCACGCAGACCGACAGCTTCAGTGGCTTATCGTGGTCGGCCGAGGCTGCGTCCAGATGGGCGTACTCGTTGTCCAGAGACGAGCTGCTCGACCACCCGGTGGTCCAGGTGGCTTTGGAAAGGGCCGTCGTCGAACGCAAGAGGATTCCGTCCAAAGGGTCCAGACCGGTTAGCTGGGCGCCTCGGCCGTTGAGCGGCGATATGCAGCTGATCGACATCGCGTGCAACGCGACACCGCCCGCGGGGCGCGTGGACGGAGAAGCGGGGATCGCCGACATGGCCGGCCCAATGGTCGTAAAACCAGTGCCGAACAGGGTCGCATCACCGCCGACCGTCAAGGGGCGGTTGGTCAGGCAGAAGCTGCCGAAGGTGGTGATACCAACCAGGTGGTTGGTGAAGAAGATGTGTCAGATGTACGACGATCGGCCGACCGGGGCGGACGACGCGGAACCGGAACCGGTCAACTGGGACGTAGAGAATGACGGCGACTCGACACTCCTGTTGCGCAAGTCCGGGTCGAAGAACAAAGCCTAGCCGAGCCGGTCAGCCGACAATAGTTTTTGTACATTTCAAATTGACGGAAATCGGAGTGGAAGACTTTTTCTGGAACGGGTGGTGGGTGGTGAGGGAAAACCGAGTAGTTGACTAGTACACGTACGCGAGTTTCTATATCGTGGAATGTTATAAATCATATTAAAAATAAAAAGTGTTTATTGATGTACAAATATTTTTGCAATAATGTTTATTAAATGTTTTTTTCGCAATTTAACTGTAATGGATGTTGTTCTCGTATTGTTTATATACATCCTCTTTTGCATGATCATCTGTATACTTTAAACGTTTGCGCTCGGTGTAAGGAAACATAGACAAATCGAGTGTGTTGAAAATACATTTTAGACTAGAAGATAATGAGAACGAAATGTATCTTAAGGCGTTCAGCTGAAGTTGAAAAATGTATAACTAAGTATAATATAAGCTTTACGCTTTACAAAAATAGTTTTAATCATTGGACTCAAGATACAGTTAATGGGTGACATAGTATGGTATAATACTATAAAACAGAGGAGTGTTTTAAATGTTTTTTTTTATGTTTTATTGTCCAATGACTATGTTTATTTAATTATTTACAATCCGTACAATGTAAAATACAAAATCTATAGCTATTCTCTTAATCTTTCTTGCAAATAGGATTTATTGAATATTTACAATCTATAAATTGTTTTTCATTAAGGGGGCTGGAGCGTAGCATGTTTTAAGGAGTAATATTTAGGCATTTTATATCGCATGAACATTTTGGCTGTGTCAATGTGTGAGTAGTAAATGAACATTAGTGTGAGTAATCCGTTATCGCGTTTATCGTGCCACCGTGCATCGATTAAAATACAAATTCCTGGAACTACGATAATAATCAAAATGAACATTTTATCTTTACATTATATTAATTTGCACAACATCACGGTTCATCTGTTTTGATGATTCGATTTTATTATAATATAGAAAGTAGTGTGGACAGTGTAGTACTATAAGACATTATAAATAATACTGTGGAAGCGCATATAAATTTGGACCGTATGTACATGGAATTTAAAATCTGGACGTACAGTAAATACAATACATACAATCGGATGTACAAATCTGGATTTTATATATAAATCATTTAACAAACAGCAATAATAATAATAATAATAATAAAAAACTGATTACTCGTAATTCGTATTATATTGATTATTTATTTTTTATATATTTATATAATTAATTAATTTCTTCGGTAAGTATTTGAGGCAACATGTTTTCTAAATAAAATGTTTTTAATTTCATTTTCATTTTGTTTTCCCAAAAACTGTCGTCACGTTTTATTTTTTCCATCATTAAACCGCATGCAAAAGTCAATGTACACGAAGAAAATACTTTTTCTCCGGCTGTAGGGCAGAAATTGAATGCAAATAGTACCAAAAGAGAAATAAAAATTCACCTTATTTCGATTGACTTATATTAATTTTGAAAAGATGATTGTATTCTATTTTCTACGTATAAATCATTTGCATCAGCTTGCATCTAATTTTTCGCTCAAAACAATAGTCTTTACCAAAAAAAGCCTACGTAAAGAAATCGGTTGACGATTACTGTCTAACTGAAATAATGAACTATAAAAAATAATTATAATATTTGTTTGCGCTGATTAAGTTAATTAGGACACTAGTACAGTGAAAAGGTAAGTAAGAAATTCTCATAGTTGAGTCATCCTGACACGGGTATTATCCTGTACCGGGATTTTTTTTTGTGTGTTTTCTGTTCATATTATCCGTAAGAAACAAAAAGTATAAAACGCGTAATATTAAAAATTGTAAATATTTGTTTTATCAAACTTTAATTTGAAACTTATAATCATAAAAACTTTTCTAAATATTATATACACACAATTTATGTTCAATAACTGTATACGCGTATCTGTAACGTCTAGAACAGTAAAATTGGCAAGGGATACACCACGCGCACAAATAAAACGTGTTACAATACATTTTACGTGCAATGACGTATATAAAACACATTTTACGGAAAGATTTTCGTATTTTTCATTACATAAAACATTAATGAATACGTTATATTCTCCACAACGCGCATGGATCGCTCAAAAAACCATAATCTGATGTGACACATGATTGTCGAAATTTACTCGGCCGTGTAAGTTCACGTATTTCAAACGGCTGAACATCTGTCTACGTTTTATTCAAATTACATGCAAATAGCATATTGTATAAATATGAACGGGCATAATCCCAGACGCTTTCTGTATACGCTTTTCCTTTCAGATTTGCATATTTCGTAGCCATCGTAAGTTTGCAATAAAGGAATCCGTGTGTTTGATACAATGACAAAATACACCTATAGCTCTTATCTTATAGCTCTATTAAGAGTGTGCTTGCGCCTGTTTCCACGTACATATGCGTATGTAATTACGCATGTTGGGTTGTGTTTAATTTGTTTTTTTTTTTTAATTTCAACGGTGTTTTACTGATTGCCATTTAAAAAATAATATAAATGAATGTCTAACGTGCACAAGATTTTAATTGCTATATAATGTATTGCTCCACGTCTACGGTTGACGTTTTAATTCTTGTAATTCATTAAGAATCTCTTTAATTAATTAGCAGTTCTTTAATAATTAAATGTAATTATGTTTTTTTTTGTCGGTATTTCATTTATTTGTGAATGAAAACAATTACAGAAAGACGCGTTAGCGTACACGTGATTCAACTTGATTTGATTAGAAAGTAAAATTAAAAAAATAAACGCAATTAATTTTTTTTTTATTACAATAATGTAAAAAAAAATTAACCATAAATGAGAATCTTCACATTTTGATATATCAAAATTTATAAAACCAATTATTTTAGCTAAATTGCTGAAAAATATGCATTTGTACAAATGTTTAGATTTTAAATTAATAATTAATGGATTACGCCATTTTGCTTACATGTTTAAGATATTACTTATAAGTATTATACGATTATCCTTAAGTGTTCAATTAATATCCATCACGTCACTACGTTGTGGATTTTCAATAATGAGATTGTGCACGACGCTTTTGGCTCATTTCACACGACTGAAATCGATAAAATTGAAAATACCTACGATTAAAAAAAAAAAAAAATACAAAAGCAATTAAAATATGAAAAAAGTCGTTTGATTGACATTATAAATCGTCAACATTACTCCAGCACTCATCAATAAACGTAACCAATACACGGAATTCCATTGTATGGTAATAAGTATAGGTATTATTATTTAATAAATTATATATACATTTTCGAATAAAATAGAAATAATATTGAAGAAGTTCAGAAGTTCTTTGTATTTCGAAATTTGTGATTTTAAATCAAAAATACATCATTATTCAAAAACGTGATATAATACTTAAATTTCCAATTATATTGTGATTATATAAATTATTTTCCGTCAAATAGGTACGTCGTTAAAAATAAATTTTTTGCTACTAGAAAATTCGATTTTCTTACTTTGAACTTTTTTTTTCCAAATACTGACTTAAATAACCGTTGATATTACTTTATCATTTTCGATGAATAAATCAAAAACTTCGTCCTCTCTCGAAGAAAATAAAAATGTACTATTTATCAGTACATGAGAGACAAAAAATACATTCGTTAGCCGATTCGTGGTTAGTATTGCTATTGTTTATTCGGTCATAAAAAAATATATTTCAGGCATTAACATATTCTAAATATTCTGAGACATCAATTATAGGAATGAAAGCCATTAATTTCCATTAACGTTAATTAATTCCGAATACTTACTACGATGACATCCGGTATCAGACACACGCAACGTTAACGAGCCGATTATTAATATATTTTAATTAATAACCTTCATCGTCGCCACTTGCGTTAACTAATATGATTTTTGAGTTACAGAACGGGTCATTTATATTACTATACGATATTATTATTTGAATATAATATTAGTATTTACATACGAAATATATTATTTTTGTTTACTTTTCGTATTTTTCTTTAACATTATGAATAACGTCGTTCTGTCGTTCATTTTGTTCACGAAACACCAAATGTTTCGAGTAAAATCACAAGTACTAGTATATTAAAATTAATTACATATATTTTTAATGTTATTACTTTATCAAGTTATTCAAATCGATGCTGGCTGTTGTGCATTGATGCATTAACTACAAGTAATTATTATAACTCGTGCGCTTGGTTTCTGAGATTTTGTGTTATTTTTATCGCATTGCATCTTATGTCCGTACGTACATCGTGACGTTAAAATTGTAATTAATTTATATTATTATAAGATGTATTGATGTTAATCAGTCGAGATAATATAAAACATGGTTAGAAATTAGTCAATGTATAAGTGTAGAGGGATGTTTTTTTATGTGTAATGGAAAATAGGTACTTTTGAGTATGCTTACAACCTCTTTTATAGTAAATTAATATTTGTTAATAAAACAAATATACGTCCACGGGTAATCATAATATTATTTTAGTACAACGATCACTCTGAACATTATGTAAAACAAAAAAAATTTGAATTTATAGTGATTAAAACGACAGCAGGAACACTGTTGATTATCCGTCCGTCCTCATAATATGCGTTTTTAGTATATACAATTTATGTGCAAACACTACAATCATCGCAAACGATATATTTTTATTGAATCAAACGTTCCTGTGGTGGTCGGGATAATATAAACGTTTTGTTATTTGAGATGCATGTGCGCCCTATTGTGATTTTTCTTAGTAGGTATTTCGTTTCGACAACAAATGTGACGAATACGTTTTAATCGTTTTTTCGATATTATTTTGCTTAATATTTTGACTCCGGATTCGTTGAAAGTATAATGGGTGATGTGTGTTTAAATCTGAATTGTAATAATAATACAACAAACACCAATAAATATTACGATAAGCGTGCGGTTTAAATGAAATTCGAGTAATAAATAAATGATAAAAAAAAGTCGTAAAATTCGACCCAGAGGAAGTAAATTATTGTATGTTGAACAATCTGCATATTATAATAGCCGTTTTCGATAAATCCTTATCAGAATAATAACAGGCGATCAAAGAACAAAAAATATATGTTATCCACTGCATGAAAATCGATTGCATCATGAATAAGTCGCTGTTGTCCGCTAATCGCAAGCAGCAATCATAATTTTAATATTAATGATTTATTAAACTATTATTTTAATTAACATCATATAATTATTTTATTATTACTGCGTTTGAATTTTTTGAAATAATTTCTTCTAGTAACACTCGTAGACATCGAATCGTTCACGGCACGTGTCGAAGCTGTGTGCACAATACTTATTATTTTTGACGAAAACGAATGAGTCAGGTATGTCAAGCAAAATAATGTCGAATATAGGATTCTTTGTGGGCCGCACAAAAAAACTTATCGAAAACATAAACTTTTATGTTCTTATATTTTAACTACAACACGAGCTTTTATTAAATTATAAATGTATCAAAAACAATTTTAATAATGCCATATTACCATAGGAAAGTACATTATGTATAAATTAGTCATGTTATACAAATATTTTATTATTATTATTGTATTATATTCAGGTCCGTTGTACGTGAAATATATGTAGTTGGCATGTGGCAGTATAGATATTATTATTTCGAGATACATTAGTCATATACTAGTCAAGTGAATATGGTTTGCATCCGAATCGACTTTTCGAACTGAAAAACATATAAATCGAGTCTTGTATTTATAGTGAACCCAAAAAAGAGTTAACAGATTGATAGATTATTTCAATATATTAATATAATTATGTAATTAGCATGTGTACATGCAAGTAGAATACGCATCGAACGCATTGCATAACGAAATTAAAGGGCAGAAAGACAGAATAAAAACCCTATATTTTTTTTGATTTTTACTGTATAATACTTTTTACGTTAACAGCGAAACACAATGTTATATTGTCATGTTAGGCACATTATTAATAACATCGCGTCACCACACGCAGTGATGCCGACTTGTGTTTCGTTCGGTGAGGCAAAGCGTACAGTGATTAGTCATCACCACCACCACCCACCAAGTTAGAGCAAAATAATGGCCACATGGTTACATAGTAAATTTAACCATTACAAAATTAAGAACAAGGGCGCGAATCACCCCATAAAAGTACGTATTTGACACCATTGACCACACGCTATTGCTAGAACTCGAATGAACACGAGTTAAACCACCTAGTAGTAATCGGAATATGGTCACAGGCAGGGTTGCATAGTGTTTTAAACAAAATATTTTAAACATGTATTTAAAACGTTTTAAACAATTGAATTTGTTTTAAACGTTTATATACATAAACGTTTAAAACGTTTTAAACAAGTGGATTTGTTTTAAACGTTTTATTCATAAACGTTTACAACGTTTTATTTAAGATAAAAAAAAAATAACAAAATATTTTATTTTATGTAGCTTATAACTTGATTTTCGACAGAGATTATTCTTCTTTATTATTGCATTTTGTTTAAGTATGGAAATAACTTATAAGTTGTTTATAGTTTAGACGAAATGTATGTTCCATGCAAAAAAAAATTTAACAAAAAATAGCGTTTAAAACAATGTTGAAAAAAATAAAAACGTTTTAAACAAAAAAACAACGTTTAAAATGTTTTAAACAAATTAATAAAAAACATTTAAAAAAAACGTTTGATACAGAAAAAACATCGTTTTAAACGTTATTTTTAAAAAAAATGTTTTTTTGCAGCCCTGGTCACAGGTCTAGACTGGCTGTTTTAACATTGGTAAGACCGTTGCTCGTCTTGGATTTTGTTACAGCCTCGTCGCTGTGAGTACTCAAATCGATGCCAGTATTATACAATTTTACGTAGCAATTAGCTTTTTTCTTCTTTATTTTTTCATTTGAATTATTATTTTAAGTGTCGATAGAATATTATAATATTAAAACCTATGATTATTTCAGAGTACAAATGTTCTGTTTATTAACTGCTTACATTCTCAACAAACGTTTCGAGTTCGTGTTAAACATGCTACGTCTTTAAAATAATTATTTATGAGTTATGAGTACGCAGTGTCTTGTGATCCGTGTGTTCTTATCGTTTTACGAATACGTGGTCTGTAAATAAGGGCAAATGTATATAATAAACCCATGGTTATCGTTTTTGTTGTTAACTCGGCCCGAAAATTTTGGGTAATAAAATAGGTCGATTGTAAACTCGTCCTGATAATTTTGACCAATAAAATATATAATAAGCACGACATAATTTAATTAACAAATTATAAATTGGTAACGTATCTGTATTTTGTCGTGATCAATTTGTTGTTAACCAATGTTAAAATTATTAAAACATCGAAACAAATATTTTTATTTTCGACTTTTTAAACAACGTTTCAGTAGTTTTTATACAACGGTGACGATGGCACACATCAACCACTGTTAGTTTTAGAACATTTTAAGTATTCTACAGTAACTTATACGTTAACGTATGTCAAATTTGTCCTCCCCCCCAAGTTTTAATACGAATATAAAACGTGCACTAAATATTAGCAACTAATTTGCAACTTTGCAACTAAGGTCTCGTAATTTCCAACAACTTAACACACTCAACACAATTCAAATTGCATTACTAGAAGGCCAACTACACGTAACCCCCCTCCCCCAAATCTTTGTATCGAATCCAAACCGGTGTCAATATTTTCCGACTAATTTGCAACTATTTTGCCTCCTCGTGGTGTCCTCTGGATTATGCTAAATGGTTCTCAAATATCATAAGAATATTTTTATTTGGGCCAATTTTACACGATAATAATTTTTACCTGCAAAAATCTCTGGCCAAGTTAACACCTATATAATTTTTACCTGTAAAAATCACGGGCTGAGTTTACAATAGACCTTTTGAATATTTTTTCCTTTGAATCGAGTTTACAATCGCCTATAAATAAGGTATACCGCAAAATTTTCCACCGAACGCCGCCAGTCGGAAGAATTTGACGAAATACAACGAATAATATATTTGACGGTTCATGCGATTCGTAGCATACTCGATTACAACTAGCTACAAATTGATTTGATGTCTTACTTCAGCTGTTAAATTTCGTCGATAGATAGCGACGCCATATTTGTATCGCGCATGTTTTTCTAGGGCACTGAAGGAGGACAACTTTGTATTCATTCTTTGAATGTCACGAAAACCCCTCCCCCCTACGTTATCTCGGTTTTCCCATTCGAAATAAGTTTATTCCCTACAGTTATTATACAAATATGTTTTTATATACTACAGTGTTTCCAATGTAAAAATGAAATAATAAAAATATAATGAAACAACACTTTACGAAACAATCATAGCCATGTACATTTCATACTTATGTTTGTTGGACATTAAAAAAATACATTGCTCTCTCGATTTAACACCCACAAATTTAATTAATGCATGCCATCGTGAATTGGATATGCAAAAATGTCACTTTCGATTGACGTAATAGCGAAGAGGTTACGCGCAGCATTAGCGTAATCACGAAAGACAGAAATAAATTATACATCTCATGCATACGAAATTACTTGGAAAATTAGTTATCCTTTTGAGCGTGAAATCCTGGAACTCGAGTCCCTTAACCATTTTGAGTGACATTACAGGCCGCCGCATTGTGGCGATTTGCAAATCGACGAATTGGGTGTATTAACACCATTTAAATATGTTCACCTACTGAAGTGTCGAATTCGAAATTCAATAAAGACACCAACACGGACAGGTATTTTTAAGATTGAAAACGTTGTTGATGACTTTTTTTATTTTTTGTTCTGTCATATTTTATCACGTGAATATTATAAGTTGTAAAAATATGTAATATACTTACCATCGGGGCTTTAGTGTCCGTTAATGCCTATCACCGACGGACGCTTATGTTCAAACAATATTATCAGCCGTCGATAATGCAGCTCTGTACACACGGAGCTCTATCTATTTGTCAGTTTTATGAGATTAAGGGACATTTATTATAGAACGAAATAATGAAAAAATATGTTACCTGTGATCATAGCTCTTAAGTGTATACAGCACACAAGACGTATGAATACCACGTGAAGGATTTATGATTACAATATAAATTATATTAGTAAAAATTAATTTCAAACATTTTTTATGTATTTAAAAATAAAATAAAAAACTCACATTTAACATACACATTTGCTATACAGGAGTTAAAGCAATTAATGAATAATCGTCGTAGAACACACTCTAATAAATAATAATTATAAGGTATAAACCGGTATAACCTTTTATCCGTCGTGATCAATTCTTGTACAAAGAATCGCGCACACAATTTTTTTTTTTACTAATAAATATTTAAATAATTTTGAGATTTAGTTTTTTGTTAGCGTGTATTATTATTTTGATTTCTATTACATTTTTTGTTATTATACTAATATTTTGATTAAACATTTGTCATCCAACTGAAATATAAGAATTTATATTTCTATTCTCACTTGATTAAAAATATACTGATGAAAAAAAATGTGATACGTGACAAGACATGTATGTTTTTCAAATATACTGAATTAATAATATTTAATAGAAGATTAAAACTACATTTTATAATACATTAGTTTAATATATTTTTTTAAATATTCGAAATACCATATATTGTTAGCATATGTACACCTAAGTGAAGTAAAACATAGTATTATAAAAATCTCTTGAGAAATGTCTTTCTCTAGTACATATTCAAATTAAATTTCAAATACCGAGAACTGTAAAAAATAAGTAATCATTTTAATTGAATTCAATTTTATTTCTCGATAATATTACATATTCATAATAATTATATGTGGTTTCTATATCTATTGAGAAATTCAACACAGCTAGGAGTATTAAATCTAATATTTTTGTACTATTACACATTGCAATGAGTTCATTTTATTACTTCCAGTTTGACCCCTTGGACCACAAAGTGATTTCAAGATAAGACGCCTTATTTAAATATATTAATGACCATGGCATCACCAGAAATTTAAAACTCCAATAGCCATAAAACTAATTTTATTTTATCTTAATGATTCTATTTCATTCTAATTGTTTATCAATTTTTTTTCTGTATAGATAAAAATTAATTGTTTTATGTTTTTTCGTTAAACTACGGGCTGTAATTCTAAACCATCGATTATATTGTAATATTGTATTTAATAAATATTAATTATTATTTTTTCAATACGCATAACGTTTTAGAATCAACTATATTTGTATGACTAAAAAATATAAATAAAAAAAAAAAGAATAAATGTATTTTATAACTTGCAGTGTTCGGCGAATATTCGAAGCTCATTTAAAACTACGAGCGCTTTTTATACGAGATCGGACGTAATCCGTAAAAAATATTTATGCTTCATAATTATACGTGAAATAATACATGGTAGGTACTTTAAATTCAATTTTCATTGTTTGTTTTACATAAACAGTGGAGTATTTTCCCGCACACTATTTCCTACATATTGAATAAGCTACTAGAATGCGCATGAGTACTCGGATTACCTACTATACCATTATTATTATTATTCCGTTTGAATGCGCACTCTTCTGTATGTGATTGAGTAAAATATGATGTATAAAATATTCATATTGTTTTGTTTGCAAAACAATTTGATTGCAATAACGTCTACAGCACGTTTTTCCGAGATTTTGCATAATGTTTTGTTTGGAAAAGGATTTGATCACAATAAAGTGGTTGTCAGCGCGCTGCAAACAGCACGTTTTCCGAGATTTCGCATAACTCTCGTTGGTAATGTGCTGAAGGTTCCAACGAGCTGTATCCTTCATCAAAGCGTATTTGAAGAAGTTTCCCCCATACTACCCTTTATAAGCTCATTATCGGCATGCACAATATTTTATTTAAATATTTCCACAGAACACAACGTTCAGATATAACAAACATCAACGACTTCGAACCTAAACATATTTCGGGCTTTCCAATCAATAAACGTTCAGCTCCTCGATACGTTAGTCGACGTTGGACCCTAACCTCTCAACGATATTAACACTTTCATCCTGATATTATATTTCTTTATCAAATTCCTTTGATCCTACGCTAATTCTCTTATTTCCAAATTATCTTCCCACTGTATACGATATCAGATATTGTCGGGTATTAAATACATGTACATAATGACAGACAATCCTACCCGTTATGATTATCTAAATAAGATGTTGATAATACATATTTAAACTAATTTTCACGAGTTCTTAATTATAATTATAGCGTCAACAATTGTGTACACAAGAAGGGAGCTATTAAGGGTTTACCCCTCAATCCTCGAAATTGCAATAAAATGTAAATTTTTGTTTTTATACCTTATTACTATATTACTTATATACCACTTAGCATTCAGTAGTTTTCGTTCCCGTGAAAGATATTATACGATGAATAATATAAATTAAATTTATGTTAAATACAATATAAATCAATATATTATAAATGTAAACAAAAAACAGCACTAACAATTTAAAATACTTCAAATATGCAATGGATATCAATATAAAATTTCATATTTGAAGTTCCATGTGTATAAAATAAATGTATAGCTCACTCTGTTATTTTATCTGTATCCTATAATAATTAGCAAATGCTATAAAATCCAAGCCTTGGTGATTAGGTAATAATTACTTCCGCGAAATTGCCAAAATATTATCAACTTAATATAAAATGAAATCCATTGTTTTATTAATTATTTAGTTTGTAGTTTTTGTTCGATAAGGGTCAACGTTTTTTGTGTGTATAATACTGAGATGTTGATGTTAATGCACGCAATCGGTTTATCAAATTGAATAAACCCATACAGAATATGTTATTTCGCACGCGTGTGTGTGTGTGTGTGTGTGTGAAATCTATCGGTGTGACGGTGTTAGTTTCAACAAGAATATCTTTCATTATGTAGTAATAATATTTTTTTATAAAATATGTGAAACTACATTTGCGACGGATCTCAAAAATACATATTAATATTACAATTATGAATGTTGGCGTATTGTAATCGTGGGCGGTCTGATGGGGGGGAAATGGGGGATATATACCCCCCTCGAAGTTCTTTATTTTTTTACATATAAGTAATACACCTTTTATCTACTTTTGATGTGTGTTTTCAATATTGACTAGTTATTATTTTTATTTATTTTTGCTTATGGCTTATTTCGTAACCATTTTTTTCATCCCCCTCCGTTGAAATATTCTAAGAACGTCTCTGATTGTAATATTAGTGTTTGGACTACGTGATTGCAACTGTTATATTTGTAATATTAACTGACAAGACTAAAAGCTTCTATAAGTTTGTATATATTTTAACAAATTTATCAAAAATGAAGCATATTAGTAAATAAAAATGTACCTCTATCATAATGTTTAGATACTCTTAAAGTATATGAAATCAGCGATTTCCATATTAGTCTACGTTTAAGTTATAGGCCAAGATTGGTAAGTTATTTTAACACAACGTGCCTAAAATTATTTTTTTATTCCAACGTGCCATTAAACATTATAAAATATATATGTTTATGTATTATATATTATAAAAAAACATTTATTATTTAAGCATTATTATAAATATGTAATATTTATACGAATATATAATTACATTAATTTAGTCATTATTCATCATATCAATGTGATTTAATTTCATTATTTCATTAATTTAATTAGACAATTTATTGATATTTGTTTTATAGCTTATAACTTTTCAATAACTTTTTATAAATGTCAGACTGAACTATTAACTAATACTAACTACTCATATATTCTATTAAATCACAGTACATAAATTTAATTTTTAAGAATAGTGACTCGATTGTAAAAGATAAAGAAAAGTAAGACAAAATTACTAATGCTACTATATTACGTCATGTTACGTTTAGTATGTTATTTACATTCATAACAAATCTACAATTACATTTTTTGTAAGATGTCAACAATAGTAAAAATGTATTAACATTGAAGTGTTGTAATTTATTATTAAAGATAAAAATATAATATAAACATTTTAATTTTTTCCATGTCCTCAAAATTGTTTTGGATGCCATGTATTTGGAAAGAAATCCTTTTTGTAAGTCATTATTTTAAATCTAGGTGCATGTTACCAATAATTTTTCTACAAAGTATTTCATACACAAACTCATTCTGGTTTTATTTTAAAACTTATTAAAATGTAAATATTTTAATTTACAGGAAAAAATTCTTATTGATATTGTAGTTAACTAATTAAATTAATCGAATAATATTAAATACACTATAATTTTAAGTGAATAATATTGAATTATTTTAATTTACATGAAAAAATGGCGTATAGGCAGTAATTGATAAAAAATATGTTTACTCATAATTATCACTACTAGTATAATGACTTTAAACAGAAAATCAATTCAATTTTAGTAATCAAACAAGTAAACAAATATAATTAAACAGAAATATAATCTCGTTAAGATCAATTATATTCTAAAATAAATTTTACTGTTAGTTATTATTTTATTCGATCTACCATTATTTTTTCATAGCTACAAAATAAAGATAATTGTTGAAATGTTTATTTTTTTCAGAATTAATAATATTTAATTTCATATACAGGAGTTATTTTACAAAGCGTCAATTTTGGTTAATATTTCTGTAATAAATTCAGTGTGTAGTGTTAACTTGATGTGAAAATGGATTGAGTAAATCGAAATCTTATGCTCCAGCACCCACAAAATAATTAAACGTTCATCCAATAATAATGAACAACGTCAGTCGTTCCTGAACCTGATGTTAAGTAATTTACATATTAATAGTGTACAATATTATTACAAGGGTTCGGCACTTATAGCACTTAAAATCACAATAATAAATGCTATTCACTAAAAAATATAAAAACATGCGTTTAATATACATATTATTAATAAATTTAGTATTTGTTAAATTTGAATGCAATGATAGATATCATTGTATACGAATAACAATTCTGAACGGAGTTAATATGTTTGTCTAGGATATAATACATTGTTATTTAAAAATACTGTAATAAGTATATTTTATTTTGAAACGATAAATATATTTTTTAATTAGGATGGGTTGGCAGTTGCATACAGCGACATAGTTTGTCAGTCTAGAATATTATACATTATATTATATTTTACATGTAATTTTATGTTAATATTCGCTGTTCAAACACTTATAAAAAAAAATTGTGCATATGGATTTTAATAATTTTTGAATGACAATAAGAAATACTTCTGTGGAATCTTCGATTAAATTTTCAAGTATTTTATAGTAGCTAAATTTTTTTTATCACCGATTATAAAAATAAAATGTAAAAAAATCGAATATTTTAATTGCCTATAAGTGGCTTAAAAATCAATATGATATTTCGAAAAAAATATGACATAAAGGAAATACCAATCTTAACAGCTGGCAGAAATTTCAAAAATCTGCGACTTATACTTTTTGAATTATAACAAATATTTAAATTCGTTTGAGAATAAATGGCTATTTTATGCGATTTCGTAAATATTTAAATTTCTAACAGTCATAAAATTTTTTCCTCTTAGTCTGGTAGAATTTTTTTTAATGATTTTTGAAGAGTTGCTTATAGATACCCTAGTGTTAAGATTTTGAACCTAGAGTATGAACAGAAAAATGTTATGAATTTTTATCTACAAAATAACTTGCAAATTATCGTGATTTTTACACATTTTATACAAATTTGAGCATTAAGGGCTTATAAAAAAAATTTGAGTAAACCGATCACCGATATTTTTTAGTTACGATAAGTTTAACTTATTATAAACCTTGTATTACATTTTCAAGAGTTTTCGGTCTGCCAATTAAATTTGAAAGATGTTTAAAAAAATTTTTTTACAAAAATCGAAAATTTAAATTGTCTATAAATAAGTCAAAATATGTCAAATTACTTTGAAAACTAAACCATGTATAGAGAACGCCAATATAAAGATTTGGTAAATATTTCAAGTTGTTGGGATTTTTGGTTTTTGAGTTAGAGCATTTTAAAAAAATGTAATTTGTAAAAACGTGATTTTGCGTAAAATTTCCCTTTTTTTCGTAATTTTTTTATCGTTTTTTTCGATTTATTAAAAAGTATTGAAAAGTTGGATTTTTGACTAGCCAAAGAACCATCTACATTCACTTTCCTTTCAGAAAAGTTGCTGTTTAAGCAAATCGATGCATTTTTACTGCCAAAAAAGGTGTCGTCAGACACAAAAAAAAAATAAAAAAAAAACACAAATCATTGTAAAACCAATAGATTCCATCACTCCGTTCAGAATCTAAAATACATAAATGCATTTTTTTAAATGTATTGTGATACTGCCGAATCCGAAGTCATTGAATAAATGTATTTAAATTCGAAAGTTTTGTTTTATTTTAAACTAAATGGTTTTAATTTGATAGATTCCGTTATTTATTTTTAAATATTACTATTATTCAATGGATTATTTAAACCTAGTAAAAATAAAAAAAATATGGAAAATGTACATAATTTAAAATTTTCATTGCAATTTGAAAGTAGTTTTTTTCAGAAATTATATATATTTAATGAAAAACGATTTCACTGTGACATATTTTAAGTGCATTGTGCATAGAAACGTATAGAGGCATACATTTCTAGTAGTAGTTTTAGAATCTTATTCGTTAATGCTACAATTATATATTTCCA
Organism: Sipha maydis; assembly: GCA_034509805.1. Classification (NCBI taxonomy): domain Eukaryota; kingdom Metazoa; phylum Arthropoda; class Insecta; order Hemiptera; family Aphididae; genus Sipha; species Sipha maydis. The sequence goes on along the minus strand of JASXSY010001952.1, from coordinate 64,256 downwards.
ATTAAAATAGATTTTTGTTTTACGAATATGCGGTAATTATTTTCATAATGTCAAAACTTTTTTTTTGTGACAATGTATATTCTAAATCGATACGGAAATAATTATTGTTGCAGTGCACAATCGCGTAATACATTATGTGATTTCAAGAGAATTATAGGCCTGACCGAAAACGCATAGATAAATTATTATTATTTTATTATATTTATTATCAGTGGGTATCTACAATAATATATCAAAAAAACATAATTCATTAACTTCAATGATTACTCATCCATCAATCATCGTACAGTTATAACTGTGTGTTTGCATTTTGATATTTTATAATTTAATAATAATTATTTCAATTTTATCTTATTCGATATTACTTGATATTATAATTGAAAACAAATCCAACGGTCAGCTGATATATGTTAAAACGACTTCGTTGTATTTCATTATACGTACATTTGAAATATTTATATTACATTGATTTACAATTATCTCGTTAAATCGATATTCTGAATGTTGATAGTTATCGGAAATCAAGGCCATAAAATCGTACTTAGTATGTTACTACCTAGTATTGTACTTTTACGACTTTGTAATAATGGTGAAATTACAATTAAAATATGATAATTTTTTAGTACTCAGTGTATATTGTGATTAAATTATATTGTCATTATATTATTTATACGGACAAGAGACCACGTGAATATTAACTTATTGAATTACTTTATATAAGTATAATTATGTGAATTATGTACTACGAAGAATATATTTGAATTGATTTTCTGGGTATATGTTTTTAACCAGTTTCTAAGAAATAACGTTTAGACTATTTAAACCCATATATTAACTAACTGTAACTATATAATATATAGTGAGTATTTATATATTATATACATATACAGAGTGAGATACATAACAGATCTATTTGACTAATGCATTAACTTTTCGCAAAATTTTTAATTTTTTTTTTTTTTTGTTATGATTTATAGAGCTCTGCGCTACAATTTGTATAACTTATATTTTATTTTATTTTTTTACAACTAAAAATAAATAATTTACTTTTTTTATTAAATTTTTTTATAATTATCCAAGATAGCCATTTTATAGATAAGTTTTTAATTAGTTTACAATTTTTAATTAGGTTAAGTCATTAATTTTTAAATAATTTTCAAAGTATGTTGAAATTCAAATTTATTTCTTGCTAATCAATGTTACTGCCATTGTCGATTTTCGAATTGCTCTTTTCCAAGTAATAACAAATTTGCTATCATTAAAAGGCAGGTAGTAAATACATATATTTTATAATTATTTAACGTGATTTTTAATTAAAATTTTTGAATAGAAAAAAGTTATTGCATTAGTCAAATAGATCTGTTACACCTGTATATTATGTACTCACTGTAATTTCCAATACCATTACGTAATTATATTATATTTGTATATTATTTAACTTAAATTATTTAGTGCTTATCACAAATTGTTCTCTTTTCTTCATAATTTAAGTAACCTAATTAGAAAGAACTCTTAAAAGTAAGTTAATTATGTACAGCCAATAAGATTATGAAAGGAAGTCGATTTAAAAAGTTACATTTGAAAAATTAAAATCTTACTCGCAGAGTAGTTAGAATCCTGAATTTTCTCACAGAGTTCTTTCCAACTTGAGCTTGTCTATGCAGTCAAGTTGTATTACTTTTTTCTACCCGTATATTACATTAGATATGACATATCTATAATGATAATAAATATCCATCTGTATATTATCTACCAATTCCGTTTATATTCTTAAAATAAGAAGCAAATTGTGTTATTTTAATATACGTTCTAAATAAGATATTAAATTATTAAATTAAAAGAATACACATATATTTTAAAATATGTATGTGTTTAGAAAATGTTTGGACTCGATTGATTGATTGACTTTAGAAAAATTATAAAAAAAAAACCATTAGCGATCTCACATGTAGTGTTTGGCTCTTTAATCGGTAACGTAAATCAAACAATAAGAAATAAAACGATCTTAATTGCAATGTATGCAATTATAAATTTCTAAATTCAACCTTAAAATTCATATAACGATCGCGCGTAGAGATAAAATCACGGAACACGCATGTAACAATAGACATTTGGATGTCTGTAATGAAAATAAGTCAATAATCCTAAAAGATAATAACCGATGTATGAGCTGATAAACTACTATCCAGAAATAAATGTACAGGTATAATACCGTGTATCGGTTTAAAAATTGTAAAAATTAAAACATTTTTGATTACAATGAAATATTTCCAGGAAAAAAACAACAATAGAAAAAAAAAAAACGTTTTTGCAGAAAACGTTGCAACCGAAACCGTAAAGGAAACTGTCTGGAAACGGAATCGAACACCGAGTCACAGTGAACACGTGTACAATTTAAGCCCTAGCCGTACAGATCGGTTGGACGTATTAAAACGCAAAAAAGTTTCGACAAATAACGTTTGGGGGCATCGCATGAGGAAGCCGACCGGTAACGGGCGTGCGAGATCGTGCAACAACAATGCAACCCCATTCGACGTTCGACGGTTCCCACTGCGCGGTAGCTCCACACGTGCAAGTAACCCGTCCAACAGTTATTGTTTGCCGCGCGGCACACGTTTCTGGCGACCATCGCACAATGGTGCCTCCGGGGCGAGGGTGATAAACGCCGTGCGTACGATACATCGGCGGCCGTCCCGGAGTCGATGCAGGAGGGCGGTGTATCACGTGCGCGTGTGTACGTTTACAAACAGCTGCTGCCGCCGACGCTGCGGGAGACTGTGGCACATAATCGTTACGAACAGCGTCGTCATGACGTCGCACTTGAAATGCACCATATAACGCATTCACGGAAACCCGGGATCGATACGGACGATACGTTTTTGAAATTCCCGGACGCGACCGAGCTGTCACTAGTGCGTTTTTCGTACGGTCCAAAGGGATATCCGTACACGTGTCTGCTGTGGTCGACGTGCACAGTCAAATTCGGCGTTTTATCCGAATGTCTGGACGAATAGACGAATCGAAACAGAATATTTGTTTTATACACGATTAGGTTTTGGGGGACTTTTAAAAAACATACAAATAATTGTTAAAAAAAAAAAAAAAAACTAAAATCCACTAAGATATGCACTAAAAATATTGTTTTATTGAAAAATTGACATATGCCTTATGTATTATTATTTTTTTCTTTTTTATTGTTAATGGTATTAACGTATTTACGTATTTACTATTTACGTCACGGATTTGTCTTTTGATTGATTTTACGGTTATTATTTGAATTCAACGCCTAATTGTGGGGGCCAGAAATATAAACATAACAATGAGTTTACAATAAATTTAAAATATTTACTAATTATTTTATTTTGAAAATCGTACTGTACCATTAAACATTATCCTTATGTTTTCAAACGTAAATCTGCGACGGTTATTTGAAAACAAATTTTTATATTTTGAAAAGCTTCGTTTCACATCGATGGAAGAAAGTAGCGCATACTTATAAAAACTAGACCATCATTTGTTAGATCATCTTATGGCAATCAAAAAATAAAAAAACTTGGTGTATAATATAATTTAATCTTTTATAGCAGTTAAAAGCTACATACTGCTATAATAAACTCTAAAAATTAAAAACTGTAAAACATGCTAATATATGCGTTATTTAATTTAGGATTTAAATTCCTTACATCACGAACACTACTTTAACCTGACACTGATATTTAAATAATCTTCCAAAAAATGTAAACGTTATAAAATTTAAAATTTAATTAATTTCATAAATTTTGATTTTTACATTCAATATTTCTTACACGAAACGAACAACAGAAAGAAAATTATATTAATAATATTCAAGACGAATATGAAAAGTAAACGGAAATAATATACTTCGTATGCAAATACTAATATCGTATAGCAGGGGTCTCCAAACTACGGCCCGCGAACCAATTTTAACCGGCCCGCAGCACCCATAGGACGGTAAATAAGTATAGATATTATAGATAACAAAATTATTTCAAAAATTATTAAAATTACAGTATATATATATTATCATTTAAATTTATATCAATTATATTTAAGTATATTGTAGACAATATTTTATAAAAAGATTTAAAGTAAATCTATAATTTCATAAAATTAAAAAATATGTGTTAATAAACTTTTGGCCCGCTAAGAGCATTTGATATTTTTTGTGGCCCTTGAATAAAAAAGTTTTGAGACCCCTTTTGTATAGTTATATGAGCATTTCGGAATGACTAGCTGTGCTTTTTTATGACGAAAAAAACAAATAGCAATACAAATTTCAAAACGGATCAGCCAATATATTCCTCAGTATTTAGCAATAAAAGATATTGAATCTTTAAAACATATTGTAATGGTTTCAAAGGCAAGTGTGATTTGTCAATTTCTTCGTTTGTGTAAGTTGAACAATTTTATATAATTCGAACAGAATTATTAATACCAGTAAATCGACAAACGATATGATTACTCTCCCAGTACCAATTATAGTATTTATTTCAGAACTGATTTGCCTAGAAATAATATGAAAGTTCTTAAGTGATCTGATACCGTCGTATATATAGTTGTTATTAATGGAACGGTCATTCGATCTCTGATTTTGAAACTGTTAATGTTCGTTATTTCCATATAAGTGCATGAAATATAAAAACTTTAAATATAAAGTAGTACAACGTAATAACGTATAAACGTACAACGTATAAAGTAGTTACAATCAGGGGCGTATCCAGGGGGGGTGTTACAGGTGTAGTAACACCCCCCTTCCAGCTGAAGTATACTTATGTCTTTTAAAGATAAAGATGCATCATTAACCGTTTATTTATCAAAACGAAAATAACAATAATTATTACGATAACAATAATGTAAAGCAATAAAGAAGGACCCGGCATTAATTATAACTTTAAACCGTTTTTTTTTTATTTTTTTTTATTAATAATTATAATATAGGATAATATAAGATAAAAAATTTAAAATTTTAATAAAAAATGTTCTCATAAACCATTATCTATTCACTTTTAATGCGTTTTTACAAAAATATAGTTAAAGGTATTATTAGTTTTATGTGTATAATTTTGTCAATTAATTTTAAATAACACCTCCCCTTTGAAATTCCTAGCTACGCGCCTGGTTACAACGGTAAATGTCTTAAAATAATATCGAAGTAGTTATAACTGATAAGTATATAAATTATTTATTAAATGTAATTGATTGTTTTTTTTAATAATATTAATGTTAATGAAATGTATAAATAAAAGTTATCGCCCGGAGTGTTGTTATATAATAGGTGCAAATATTAATAATATGTTTTGATTAAAAATATCATTATCAGGTATGAATAAATCATACAAAATAATTCTTGAGAATAATAATAATAATAATAATAATAATATGAAAGCGGTCGTATACGGTTTCTGTGCAACTTTTCCTTGACGCGAAATTGTTAAAGAAGAATGTTTTTCTAACCGTTTTTAAAAGTGCTTTTTATGTAGTTTCCACGTACTGATAAATAATAAATATTTATTTTCATCAACGGACGACGAAGCATTTGATTTTATTCGTGGAAATTGATAAAGTAATGTCAGCGATTGTGCGCGGAAAAAATACAATTATATTTTTATTTTTAAAATCCATAGTTGAGAAAAAAGTTCTTAGTAAGAAAATCGAATTTCTTGTAGCAAGACAATCATAAAAGGTCTTCCTGGTCTTGCAACTGTGTCTACGAAAGCACAGTCACAGGTTCGAACCCATAAGTGGATGTACGAAAATAAAACAATAAAATATTGGTGATAATATGAGTACAATTATCATTAGTAGTAAACGGATTTATATGCATAAAAAAATCTTTAAATATGCTCCTAAAAATGAATATTATACGTATTTATTTTTTAATATGCATTTAAAATTAAATGTAATTAAAAAAAATTAATGTTATTAGATATCACTGTGGAAAAAAAGATTTACATAAACGTAATTATTTACAATTGTCGAGGTTGATTTGTCGTATTTAACAATAAAATTCTTAAATGTTGTCAATAAATATTAATATTATCAGTCTACAAAAATTAACTCGCATTTAAAAAGTAAAATATTTCATTCAATTTCATTCGTTGTTGAATTTATGTTTATCAATTAATCTTATTTAACTGAATGATCAGAATTAAATAGATAAAATTACAAATATGCGTTTAATATGGAAAATTAATTACCAAATATGTTAAGTAAAATTGGTACTATTTCAATAGGGATGATTTTAATCTAGCACATTTCTTATCGGATTTTTGTGCCTTATTCTTATAAATGTGTAGATTTAAAATCTGTTCCTCAATCATAATCAGTATATAAACCGATCAGTTTCCACGAAGACAATTGTGATTTTATTATTTAACTGTATGTCGAGGGCTAATGATAAAAATACTACAACAATTGTGCATTCAGTAGTAAAACATTTATCGATAAACTTTTTGAAATTTCAAATGTTATTCTAACATTTACTTTATTTGTCAGCAGTTTTAATATAATTTAATTATGATGTAGTTGATAACGTTAGAATCGTATAAAAATCCACTACACCTAGACGTACTGAGAAAACAGCGTAAACATTTTGACTTCGAACGTTTATCCACTAGGCCTGTGAATGCGTCTACAATTGAGAACTAGAATAATAATATGTAACGGAGAATTCAATATGATCAATCATAAATTTGAAAAATATGATTGAGCGGTGCACACGTATTCATAGTATAAGTTTTACTCTTTGTATGATTATATTTTATAATAAAAAATAATGTGGGTTTATTAAGCACTAATCGAGTACCGATAATTAATAATTGGTATCAATAAACAGTTCCACAAATTATGCTATTAATGTAATTTCCTACTGTCTTTAATAATTATATTCGATAGTAAAATAATTACTTTGGCTATTATAGTTAATAATTTATATCGTTATAATAAAAATATTAATAATTTAATTTTTAATTTTTTTATTTAACTCGTACTATTAACTGTGCATACATAAGGCGTGTATGCATATTTTAAGCAGAAATTAAATAAAAAAAAAACAATTACGGATAGGTATATTGGTTTTTTTGTGCACGATTTTTTTAGCTATTTTTTCAATGCTAAAAGATACTATGCAATTATTTCTATATTTTATTTTTATAAAATATTTCAGAAACTATTTTTATCAGTAAATTTTTTTTTTAACAATTTCAACATTTTACATCAAACACTTGTTAAACGTAGAAAATCATTTAAAATTTTTACAAACACATCATAAAATTTCATTAGAGAATGCTCATTATTACTTAGTTATTATTAGGGCTCGGAAAGTTTAGCAAATGCGTATTTTTTTTATTTATTTTTTTTTGGCAAGTCTTATAACATATTAAGTAAAATATAAATTCATTTAAAATTTCGCTGATGTTCAAGAGATTTTATTTTATTAATTATTACATATTTAAAATTTAAAATGATTATATTCTTTTTTATTGCTTTTTTACGTATATTTTTATGTGTGAATAGAATCAAACATATTTTATTATTTTTTTTTTTCACTTTTTCATTAAGAATTTATAGGATATGGAAAAGACGATTTTCAACCAATTCGTTTCGATTACAGTGGAACCTCGATAAGTCGAAATTCAAGGGAAATGCAATTTTTTTGACTTATCAAGGTGTTCGACTTACTAAGGTTTTCGAGTTACCAAGGTTTTAGAAAAAAAAATTCGACTTAAAGAGTTTTAAAAATGTTGTTAAAGTTTTTAATTATGATGTATGTATATATGTATATTACAAAGTAAAAAAATGTGATTATACTAACTTATTATAGCTAACTTTATGATAAATAATTTGTTATTTTGCTTTGACTTAAAATTTGAGATTTGCTATTATCAATTGTATTTTCTACTACATTTAAAGCAGAGTACACCTTATCGTCCACATTACTTAACTGTTCGGTAAATGTCCTTAGCAATATGAGGGCTTCTGTTGCTTGCTTCATTGAAACACGGTACACAGGCTCAGATGATGCTTCTTCGATGTCATCAACATCTTCAGTGCCACGTACGGAGTCAGTTATATCGTTGTCAGAATACCAGAAACGGCAACGTCATTGTCGATTTTAACAAAATCGTCAAAGGTTTCTTCCACGATTCCATAACGACTTGCTATCATCGCCCATTCTCTGTCATCCGTATCAGTATTTTCGATAATAAAATTATCTGTCATTATCCGTCATATTCGGAGCACAGAATGTTCGAGTTATCTATAGTTTTTTTTTCGAGTAATCGAGGTTTTCGCAAGGGGACAGAATTTTTTTTCGACTTATCAAGGTTTTCGACTTATCGAGGTTCCACTGTATTTGGTTATTTTTAAAATCATGCTAGGATCCATACTGAAATTATCGGGTTCCTTGTATTTTTGCGTAGTGGGACACTGTGTCAATAATACTAGATTATTTTGGGCGTATCCATTTTCACCAAAAACGAGATACCGTTTTCTTGCACAATCCATTTTCCTGCAAAATATTAAATAATAAAATCGTCAATCGTTGTCAAATGATAAATTAGAAATAAAAGAACAAATTTATTATTTTAAGTATAATTAGAATATAATAATACACCGTACGCTCTGAACTTGATAAGTGCCTAAAAAAAGAATGAATATAATAAACAAGTATATTTGTTTATTATATCCATTATTTTTTTACGCACGTATACGCACGTCGATAAAGATGTAACAATCAATAAATAAAATAATAATAAAAATTAGATATTAATAAGTGGTTACTTAACGCAACCAGACAATATGTAATATATAAGATATAAAATATAAAATATAGTAAAATCACTACAGTTTTTATAACATTATATTTTTTTTATAATTATAGGACATTTCAGCAACAAATTAATACCTGTTTAAAGAAAATAAATATACCAAAATATTGAAGGATAATAGACCAAATTTTAGTCAAAAATTAACGTGGAGGAAAATGAAAACTAACCTTTTTTTTTGTGAAGAAAATGGACAGTGGAGGAAAACGGTATCTCGTTTTTGGAGGAAAATGGCTACGGCCATTATTTTACGTATTTATGTAAACAGAAAATGTTTCAGATCCGTACTAAATCCTAGATTCCTAAATACATATCATCATAATCTGAATAATAACCATATTCTATGAAAAAGATTACAAATTTATAATGTTAAAAAAATCTAAAAAAATCATTAAGTATTTATAAAAAAAAAATTCCTTTTTTTGATAATTTAGTTTTGTATAATAATTATAGAATTAGAATTATTAGAATTATTCTAATTGTCTATCGTTTATTTTTGAGTTTTCCAGTTCATATAAAGCGTTAAAATGTAGCTCTTTTTTAGCGTTATAATTCCTGAGCTCTGGTTATTGCCATAGAGGAAATATTTTTGTGATTTTTCGATTGTTGTAAATAAGTTAACAAAATATGAATATTCACAATTGCAAATTAAATTATTTTATATGTAGCGATAATAGTGTATACGATAAAGTAACGTAAACAGTTATTATTATATTTTACTAATAATTAATGATAAAATATTATTATTGAGAAGAAAAACTGGTGTGCATGATTTAGAGTACCGGATGTTGTTCGAATTTATATAATGAGTTCAGTTTGTAATGTAAATATTTTAATAGTTAAAAAAAAAAGAAACCGATAACAAGGAAAAAATTAAATATTTGGTGTATAGTATAAGTAATATTAATTAATGACGTAGACTTATGATGAATTTTTATTTAACTTTTTTGCTATTGAAAAAAATCCAATTACAAGCTCCTAACCAAAATTAGTAGTAAGTTAGTTTTGTTTGACATTGAAAAACATATTACGATCTCTCTAAATGCACGTGTAAGGCCTGCACGGTGGCCAGCGTTGTATACGAATCACGTAGACATTGAAATGTACAATATTATTATGTTCAACGGAAATTAAATTAATTACACTCCGTATATTTGAACCCAATTGGTTTGCAACAGTGGCCGTTCATATATTACACGTAATAGACGAAGTCCGATGTATACAAAAATCAAACGATTAATTGATGATTATTATTCTATACGTAAACCGTGTATGTTGCCTAATAAAAATAATAATGTTAAAAAAATATAGGTATATTCTTGTTATTTTAGTTATTTGTTATTCATTCAAATTAGTATTATTTAAGTGTAATATTACAGCAAATTCAATAATTTGGCAAGCATTCTAATATATTGAAAATAATTTAGTTAAATTAATTTAATTGATATAATTGGTACCATTAATTTAATTTGTTTTATTAATTAAATATTTTTTAAGAAACCATTAAAAATAAACACTTTTTCATTGTTTATTGATTGTAATTTTTTACATAAAAAACAATATTTTTTGCTAAAGACATACTGTCAGGTATGATTTTTTCTGTACTTATAAAGTTAATCATAAATATTGTACAAAAAGTAAAGAAACTAATAATATACATGATTTAGAAGTATAGAACAGAGTTCAGAAAATGGTATACTGTTTTAATAGTAGTATTGAATTGTCAATGGAATTAGAAGTTGTAGACAAATTATTAATAAAAAAATTTAATTACTATAAGTAAATAATATTAGTATTTATTTTATCTGTAACCCCTATGTTATTATGAAAATTTTTTATTAGTAAAGGACCATGAAGTTTTGTCTCATAAACAAGCTTTGTTTACGAAAACAATAATTTTATCATTTTTATTGTTAACATTTATATTAATATTTTAATCGTGATAATAATATAGCATCTCAATAAATTGTATAGGTATTTGCGTATAGTTCATAGGATTGTTATCAAAGTGCAGTCTTGTAAATTATTTGAGTAAATGTATTTAAATACTTTTGTAATATTTAGAATATTTTTATTATACTTTCTGATTTGAGTATTTGTGAAGTATTTTAAATATTATCTTGGACGTATTTGTAATTGAAAATCAAATACTTTTAAAAATTCAGTCGTCATATATTATATATATTTTTATTTTAATTATTATACTATTTTATATTTTATATTTTTCACTCATCAATGTTGAGAGCCCATATTGTCGATATTTCGTTCTTAGTAATATTCAGCAATACTGAGACGATATTTATATATACTCGCAGTCAGGGATAAACCGAGTTTTCTACCCAAGAAATTAATCAGTTGCTACAATTATGTTTATATTAAGTCTATTCCACAATTATTATTTGTCGATTAAAATATCATTTTTGACATGGCATTTTTTAAGGTAATTGTTACTAATGCCAAAATACCACACAGTGTTCTTTTGTGGTACTGCTGATATGGACCGCGCGCAATCGTATCGCACCCCTTACTAATCGTCCATCGCTAAATTTAGGTATACATATACGACACAATGACCATATATAACAAAACTTTCTAGGGAAGTTTCCCTGTTATCAGCATGGTCATAATATTTTTAGAATAAATAATATTATATACAGTGGCTGTTTGGGTTCTCGTGCTGTTATGTATCATGAAATATGAAGACGTGATTACATGAACACCAATTTATAATTTATATCATTATATAAATTATAATAAAATAAATATATATATATATAATAAAATATTATATCTGAGAGGTTTTTAAAATTTATAACCATATTTACACTATATATTGTTCATTTCATATATTAAAAATGCAAATTTCATTCTGGCCACCTAGTGAAAATTCCTTAAAAAATGCCCTGATTTTTGATATTATACATTATTATATGGATTGAGCGGGTGATTGACTGTTGTATTATACATTCATACCGTCATACCGGTATACATATTTGTATTACCTTTGTAGCTCTGTTCAAGATTGATGTATTAAAGAATTACGACAGTAATTATTTAACAAGTTTTATTTATTTTCATTTTTCAGTATAATATAATTAAATAAGTAGTACAAAAACATCTAATAATACTTAGTTGAATGTAACATGATAATTTTAAAATTAGTTATTACAAAATAAGTTTCGCTTACCGACTAGTAGAAAAGAAAGATAAAAAAGTATTTGAAAAGTATTTAAATAAATGGTAAGTATTTGCATTTTATACTTTTTCCTGTAAATGTATTTGAAATGTATTTTAAATACTTCCTGTATGGATGTATTTTTATCTGTATTTAAAACCAATTTTAAAAGTATTTTTTACTACAATGACAAAGTGTTTAAATGAAAAACTAATTATTATTTTTACGACAAATTTTCACGTGAAATAATACCATGTACAATATATTACGATGACGGTTGCTCCTCCTTGTCGCAATCGCATAGTTGACCGAATGTCTAGTAACGCAACAAATGTTGACCACGGCCACGCGACATTATGTCTGTTTTAGAAATTTAGTCAGGCGCAACTTATACATGATCTCTTATTCCAGAACGGCGATGGACGTCTAATCTAAAACGCCTCACATCATTAAGCCACATAAATAAATATTAATTGACTTTTTATACGTAGTTATGATCAAATGAAATATATTTGAATAATAATGATTTATTTATGTATAATGATTATTACGGACGTATAACAAGAAGAAAAAACATACAGATTCTTAAGGTCGCTCCACACTTTGCATGTTTCGTGTTTCGCGTTTAGCGTTTCGTTTTTCACGTTTCGTAGTGTTTTGTCCAGTTTCAGTTTAGTACGATTATTTCGTGTGAACATACAGGTTGTTCGTTATTTTATTTAAATAAAAATGAATAGTGATAGCGAAAATGAATTATCAATCGCCAGTGCAATTTATATTGTATTGGCTTCAAAACTAAAAAAAAAAAAAAAAACTAAAAACACGAAGATGGTGAACTGCAACTTTATTTAAAAATCGAGAACTGTATATATATTTTAATAATATTTTTTTTATTTTTTTTTATTTATCCTAAATGATTCTATATACATTTTTTAGATACAGTGGTAATAAATTAATGAATGACCTATCATACGAGTGTTCAGGAAAATTCTAAAATTTTTGTCGAATGACTTCGGCAGATTTTGAATATTTACTTAATTTGATTGGTCCATCTATTTCTAAACAAGACTCTCACTTAAGAAAATCTATACCTGCTCGGGAGCGTTTAGCTGTAACTTTACTGTTTTTGGCAAGTGGAGATAGTTATCAAAGTTTAAGCTACTTGTTCAAAATGTCACCTCAAGTTATTTCATAAATAATAATTGAAGTGTGTGAAGCATTGAAAACAAAACTTTCTGATCAAGAAAAGGTAATTTATTGTAAATTAATAAAAATTTAATAGTATTTAACATAATTAGATATTGCTGAAAAATGTTTTAATTAGTATTTTTATTTTAAATTTTGATTTAACCAATCGTAGTCCAATGTCCCTTCAATAACTTTAGTTGACGCCTCTGTTGAGTTGTTGAGTGATGGAGATATTAGTAATGAACGACTGGGTGTTGAGGAATTGGATGGAGATGGTTGTGATGTGTGACTGAACGTTGAGCATTGAGATGGCGATATAAATGGTAGTTGTGTATAGTTGAATGTTTGGAATTGAGATGGAAATGTATAAGGTCCTTGTACATAATTTAATGAGGTATTTTGAGATGGATGTGGTTGTACATTTTTGTATCATAATTTATATCATTTCATCATAATGAGGCGAAAAGATATAGGCTACATTTTCACATCATTATTGATAACTAATGTCAAAGTATGCTTTGAACCACTTGAATCATTAATTATTGCTAAATTATCATTTGAATTTCCGTATTATACAATATTATTATTTTATCAAAAATCATTGTGGCAATATTACAATCTATAAATAAGTGTACACAATAAATGGTTTTTGGCGGGACCTTTGATTCTAAGTCATTAAATCCGGTATGTAAATACAACCGAGGTCATCGCAAATAATTTCTACTGTTTTTTTTCACATGCTCTAGTTTGTATAATACTGCACTCGCAAACATGCGCGTTAATTTATATAAATAACTAGCTGAATTACCCGGCGTTGCCCGGAAAAATAATTGTAATTGTTCAAATTCTTTAGTGTGTAACTCGCAGTGGAATCAATGGCTTTTTAAGTGTTATCCACAACAATAAAACGTTATTTAACATATAAAATTATTGAAAAATAAAAAAAGTATCTATATCTATATTAAAATGTTTTCTTCGAGCACTTACTGGTCTGATGTGTGTTTTTTTAAACGTAACAACACAAAATTCAAATTAATAATAACTAACTAAAATACAAAAAAATTATACGAAATTCTCTTAACAATGAATAATATAAAAGTATAGTGATTATCACAAAGATTATTTGTTTAACATATTGTTTAACACGCAGTTGATTATTAGCTCAAATTCCTGGATTATTACGCTCGGTAGAAATCTATAGAAAATAGGAAATTGACGCCATTCGAATTGCATGACATATGAGTGAAGTCATTATAATGAACATCCCTGAACTTGGCCCACCCACTTACAAATTAGTGTACAAAATCTATACCAACAGTAAATTGTTAGCAATTGATAGCAAATTGATTTTCAGAATAAGCAAATTATCCACTTTTTTTTACAATCAATTTATGTTTGGGTGGGCCAAGTTCAGGCAGCTCACCCATTTTGCGTTTTCAGCCTGAAATTCATGCCAAAGGTTAGCAAATAGTTAGCAAATATTAGCAAATCATTGGGTCATGCCTAAAAAACGTTTTTTATATGGGGGGAGGGGGCAAGTTCAGGTAGCCAATCTTTTACCCACTTTACGGTATCACTTTTAAAATTAACTGTGTTATATTGTATATTAAAATAATATAGTACTACAAATTTCTATAATTGTACATTTATTAAAAAATAATAAAATAAAAAAAAAAATAAAAATAAAAATAAAAAAAAAGAACCGGATGGGCCTCGCTTTGCTGTACAGTTGGGGGTGAAGTGCACCTCGTTTATAAGATAGGTCATTATTACAATGGATTTGTTAAATTTGAATGCAATGATAGATATCATTGTATACGAAAAACGATTCTGAACGGAGATGATATGTTTGTCTAGGATATAATACATTGTTATTTATAAATATTGTAATAAGTATATTTTATTTTGAAACGATAAATATATTTTTTAATTAGGATGGGTTGGCAGTTGCATACAGCGACATAGTTTGTCAGTCTAGAATATTATACATTATATTATATTTTACATGTAATTTTATGTCAATATTCGCTGTTCAAACACTTATAAAAAAAAACTGTGCCTATGGATTTTAATAATTTTTGAATGACAATAAGAACTACTTCTGTGGAATCTTCTATTAAATTTTCAAATATTTTGTAGGAGCCAAATTTTTTTTATCACCGATTATAAAAATAAAATGTAAAAAATTCGAATATTTTAAATGCCTATAAGTGGCTTAAAAATCAATATGATATTTGGAAAAAAATATAACATAAAGGAAATACCAATCTTAACAGCTGGTAGAAATTTCAAAAATCTGCGACTTATACTTTTTGAATTATAACAAATATTTAAAATCGTTTGAGAATAAATGGCTATTTTATGCAATTTCGTAAATATTTAAATTTCTAACAGTCATAAAATTTTTTCCTCTAAGTCTGGTAGAATTTTTTTTAATGATTTTTGAAGAGTAGCTTATAGATAACCTAGTGTTAAGATTTTGAACCTAAAGTATGAACAGAACAATTTTATAAATTTTTATCTACAAAATAACTTGTAAATTTTCGTGATTTTTACACATTTTATACAAATTTGAGCATTAAGGGCTTATAAAAAAAATTTGAGTAAACCGATCACCGATATTTTTTAGTTACGATAATTTTAACTTATTATGAACCTTGTATTAAATTTTCAAGAGTTTTCGGTCAACCAATTAAATTTTATAGATGTTTAAAACCAAAAATTTTACAAAAATCGAAAATTTAAATTGTCTATAAATAAGTCAAAATATGTCAAAATACATTGAAAACTTAACCATGTATAGAAAACGTCAATATAAAGATTTGGTGATAATTTCAAGTTGTTGCGGTTTTTCGTTTTTGAGTTAGAGCATTTTAAATAAAACCGATATCTTTGTCAGTCTAGATTATTATACATTATATTTTACATGTAATTTTATGTCAATGTTCGCTGTTCAAACGCTTATAAAAAAAAAATTGTGCCTATGGATTTTAATAATTTTTGAATGACAATAAGAACTACTTCTGTGGAATCTTCTATTTAATTATAAGATTTTGAACCTTAAGTATGGACAGAAAAAATTTTATGAATTTTTATCTACAATATAACTTGCAAATTTGCGCAATTTTTACATATTTCGTATAAATTGGAACTTTGAGCACTTATAAAAAAAAATTGTGACTTACGATTTTAGATTTTTTTTTATCAGTTAAGGAACAACTTTGAAGAAACCTTGTATTAAATTTTCAAGATTTTCTGGCCGACCAAAAAAATTTTATCGTTATTTTTAAAAAAACAAATTAAAAAAATTGAAAATTTCAATTGTCTATAAATAGCTCAATAAAAGTCAAAATACTTTGAAAATTTAACGGTGTATAGAGAACGCTAATCTATACATTTGGTGAAAATTTCAAGTATTTAAAAAATAAAGAAAAAAATTAAATTAAAAAAAACACACATCATTGTAAAACCAATAGATTCCATCACTCCGTTCAGAATCTAAAATTATACAATTTACTCGCGAATTCTATACTAAGATTTAAGGTCGTTAGATACTAAACTAAATCTTAAAATATTTGTACAGAATAAATGATGACTATCGACTGATATCATTTATGATAAATAATAATAGGCATTTGTTGTGCTCCACACTCTCGCGAAGTCGCTTCGACGAGACTCTTTGTTGAGTTTTCGCAAGGCAATGCAGCGCACAAATACACATTACACTTTTTGCTAGATTATTTTTCACTGGACTGACACACTATTTTGATAGAAACACAGAACAACGAATGACTCTTATTAAGATAAAACATTTTATACAAAATCATATAATATACATTATTTTCAATAAAATTAGTCATATCTATATAAATGTCTAAATTTAGAAACGTAGTTTTTGACAGTGCTGTAAGAATTAAGTATTCTTAAAATTCACTTATTGTTCCGATATTTGGTTACAAACAACATGTGTTGTATATAATTTTATATCGTTTTTCAGAGAAAAAAATCTTTAATAAATGTACAATTATAGAAATTTGTAGTACTATATTATTACAATACACAATATAACACAGTTAATTTTAAAAGTGATACTGTAAAGTGGGTACAAGATTGGTTATCTGAACTTGGCCCACCCATATAAAAAACGCTTTTTAGGCATGACGCAATGATTTGCTAATTTTGAAAATCAATTTGCTATCATTTGCTAATTATTTGCTAACTTATGACATGCATTTCAAAGTGATACTGTAAAGTGGGTATAAGATTGGTTACCTGAACTTGGCCCACACATATAATAAACTTGTTTTTAGGTTAAATATACTGATTTGCTCATTTTGAAAATCAATTTGCTATCATTTGCTAACTATTTGCTAACCTTTGGTATGAATTTCAAGTTGAAAACCCAAAGTGTGTGGGCTACATGAGTTTTGCACGGCTGCAGTAAAAAATTTTTTTTTTTTGGTCAGACCGAATTATTTACTAATTTTGAAAATCAATTTGCTATCATTTGCTAACTATTTGCTAACTTATGATATACATTTCAAAGTGATACCGTAAAGTGGGTATAAGATTGGTTACCTAAATTTGGCCCACCCTTATAAAAAACGTTTTTTAGGCATGATCCAATGATTTGCTAATTTTGAAAATCGGTTTGCTATAATTTGTTAACCATTTGCTAACCTTTGGCATACATTTCATAGTGATTTCACAAAGTGGGTGGGCTGCCTGAACTTGGCCCACCCATATACAAACCGTATTTTAAGTACGATGCAATGATTTGCTAATTTTGAAAATCGATTTGCTATCATTTGCTAACAATTTGCTAACTGTTGGTATAGATTTTGTTTATTAATTCGTAAGTGGGTGGACCAAGTTCAGGGACGTTTCCAATGAACAGTTACATATGAAACAATTATACTTCGTATTTCCTTAAACCTTTCTTGACCATTAAATAAATGATACGAAATTAATCGAAAATAACAGGCGCTATCTCCAACAATAGCAATGACTATGAAAATAGAAATTTTCTGAGATGTCAATAAGCCGTTTACAAAAATATCTTCAAACGAAATGTTTAAAATATTTTTAACGTTATTATAAATTTTATTAGGTACGCAATTTAAAAAAAAAAAACAGTTTTAATATTTCTAACCCTTATTGGTACACCTTGTACGGTGCTTATTACTTTTTACCGATGATCAATACTGTAATAAAACTGTAAAACTGTAATATATACATCAAATAACCACTATGAATATTCCTAGTTAGACGCAATTTTTTTTCTGATGAACAATACAATGAGTTGATAGAAATTATTTTAGAAGTTAGAACTGGATGTAAGAAAAAACAACCTTAAGACTTTCGTTTAATGAAAAGGTAAGTAATTCATATTAGTCTAGGCCTTAGAGGCTCTGAAGTTATTAATTTGCTTGTTATTTTTTGTTTTTGCTCTTTAAATGTATTGCTAAGTTATAAATGTATAAAATTAATTAACAAGCAAAATAACATAAGTGTATAAACAATAACTTGAATTTTTTAATGAAAATAACATATACAAATTACTTTTACAAAATATTTATAAACATTTGCTTATTTAGATTTATTTATTTTTATTAATTTATTTCTGTTGTAGATATAATGTGCTGTTTTTATAAGAAAAATGAAAACTTATATTTTCTGTAATAAATGACAATGTGCTGTATTATGTGCCCAAATTAAGTAACCTGTTTGATATATTGCAAACCATACAACTATCAATAAGACATAGTGGGCGTGATCGAATGATTAAAAAACTTGGTTGTAAATATAAAAATATAACATGTAACGATATAAAAACATTTTTGCATTTTTGCGAACCACAACAACAGAAATAAAAAGGCTTAAAAAAGGAGTAGTATTTAGTAATTATAAGAATATCAATGTAATATAACATAAAATAAATTGTTTTTTACTTTGTCGAGAAAAAAGTTGGCACAATGCTTAGGTATTTTATAACACGTGAACAAAGGTGAACATTTATTACACTAATCTACAGCGCTTTCTACAGTGCTTTACTGTTCTTCTAAATTTCATTATATATTTATTGACTCGGAACTATAAGCAATAATGTTGCAAAGTGATTTTATACGACTTTTTTTATTATTACATTTTCAGAACACTTTTCGAATATTGAAAATGTGAATTGACCTTTAAGCAGATACTTGAGATGTTGAGAAGTCTTTTTCCAATTTCCTCATATTTATTTCTTAATATTTGTCAACATTTATGTCTCTAGACTTGACATTTAAGTTCCCCGAACGTTTATTTATTATTTATTCAACAATAAAAATACTGCTTTATTAGTATTTTCCCTTATTTACTTTGTCGGGGATAAAGCAATATGTACCCAATATAAATCTCGACGGAATACGTACGGGACATGTGATATTAAGAAAAAAAAATAAAGGTCAATTTTGTTGGGTTGGGTAGTTTCCGGAGTACAAACATTATATACCTATTATTATTGAGTCGTTTCCATTTAATTGACGTTTTAGCTTTGCGTGCGCAACTTTTCACTTGCTATCCGACCGAAGAGATTGGCAACGTTTTTTCATTACTCTCCGGGCGTATACTGATATCCGGAAGGGGACCTCACATTTTGTACTAATAAAACTTAAGCCGAAATGTTTCTGTGTACACGTTGGAATAGAAAAACCTTAGAAAATAGCTTGTTATGATTTCATTATTTGTATACACAGTACTAATAACGTTTCTGAGCAATATAAATAGTAAATACGGACGTAAAATTCGTACTTCGAGTTCGTTTTATTGAAAATCGAAACAAACTAAAACTGAATAAATATACTTATTCATTTAAAAATGTGTACATTATTACTTATGTTATTTGACTATTGTACGAAAATTATTTCATTGAATTGAAGTTGGGTGTGATTAGTTAAAATGTTAATTTAACTACTTTGTTCATTTTCTTAATAGTTCGATAACTTCGATATTTAAGGAACGCACTATAGTAACATTGTTTTTCCAGAAAACTTGAAAAATAATATATGAAATTAGAATCACGGTGGTTATGTATAGATACTTATTACTTGTATGTATTCTTAAATGATAACTAAACACTTTGAATACGACAAGAATTGTAGTGTAATAAAAAAGAATAAGATACAATTGTGACAAAATATTTCGTTCATATAAAAAGAAGTGTGAGTCGTATTATTAGTATGTGCGTATAACCAATAAGATAGGATTCAATTTTAATCAAATTTAATATTTTTCTTTCGAATTAATTTTTAAAGCTAAAGAATATTATTTGTTAACTTATGCTGACTTTACCGACTTCAATAAGTACCTCATCTCTAGAGGTATGTTTTTCACTCTTTCAGTCTTCAACTCACTTCTTTCAGTGATCCTAACAATATGATTCACATTATCGTATCATTATGCGGAACAGATCGCAACCATAGGCGGAGATTTGATTAAATTTTAGGGGGGGCTTAAATGTCAATTGTTGCAAAATAAGTACCTATTTTAATATTTTATACTACGAAATTTAATAATTTTGATATTTTTAGGGGGGCCCCCCAAGCCCCCCTCCCCCAATCTCCGCCTATGATCGCAACCATATAATATGCGCACGATGACGATCGTTTTCGATTGACGTTGGGGACCGCATTGCCATTTCCGTTGTGCGGTTTATGGATTTTTCGCGTAATCATTCGTTATTAACCGCACGTGTGTATTCAAATCATTACACCGTACACTACCTATAAAACTTATGTACGGGCAACGCTCAGCGATAAATATGAATATGAAATGGTGCGCGTGTTTGCCGACTCATTAGTCGTACGTCGTGTCCCCATACGAGTTAATTAAAATCGAAACGATAAGAACGCGCGCGTGTATCGTATTAACGTACGAAGCGTATTGCACATTGTACATTGCGGTGTCAGTCAGTGCGATTTAATGTACGGAAACGCGTGTACATAATACACGCATATAAAATTAGGTGCACGCGCACGTTCGGTCACGGACGATAAACCCGTATGGTATACGCACCACGACGATGTATGTTACTGCAATCGACGCAAGGATAATCATGTTGATCGTACTAATATGTGTTTTTACGTGCCACGGAACCGGATCTAAAGATTATGCTGGCACCCGATAAGCTTAACTTAAGTTACCAAGAGTGAAAACCGTTAAAACACGGATTCTTGAGGACAAATCAGAGTACCTTAGTAAAATTTGATACACACAACGTAATGTTCATATACGTTATGGGAATGTTTAATAATGAATTGTAAAATAATAATTTATACCTATTACCTATTATATTTTTAAATGGTTGAATTACATACGAGTATAATTCGTTGATTATAGACAAAACGAAACAAAATTCATGAAATGTGTGTCCTTTTACTGTAAGTATAGTATATAATAATTAATATCTATAGTAAGTATATAAGTTTTTGTACAATACCACTCCTACGCTGCCTCGTGAGCATAACATTTAATTAGAACAGCCTATAAAATTGTTCAGTGCAGACAGTTCGGAATGTGTAAAAATGTACGATATTATGATTATAATAAATAATTGTTATTTGTTAAAGACAACAATATACATTATTCACACTGCCGAGACCTTGTGTTACAACGATCGGATGACGTAATCAATTTATAAAATAAATTCTAATTTGACGAGCCATTATACTACTGTTCAAACGTTGTATTATTTACTAGTTCCCAAGTTGTACGCTTTGACCGTAATGTATACGGGTTCAGATTTGCAGTCAAAAACATTTTTCTAAGTGTGAAGTCCATGTCATATGTATAAACTTATTCAAATTCAAAACTATTTTTGCGGTCGGTATATTAATATATTTCAGTAGATTTTTTCCTTTGGCCGTACATCAAACGTATTTTAATTTTTTAAAACACCGTAAACAATGACCATTCGCATAGCAGACCGGTATGCGAATGATGTTTTTCGATAACGCTTTACGAAAGGATACATATTTGAATTAAAAAACAAGTCTAGATGTCGATTTTTTATTTTCTCTTCATTTTTTTTGTGTATGTACACATTAGTTTCACTCCTGATTCATACACATAATCCTTATTCGTGCGCGTTTTCAGACTTCAAATGAATTTCTTGATGTTTCTATGCTTCATTTGGTTCTTAGCATTGATACATAATGTATGTATACATTAACTATATACATTACTAATATATATTCGTATTTCAAATACACAAACATACAAATATTTATGTGTATAAATAAGAATGTAGGTGTTATGTGTGCGATCTAGACAGGAAAAACAACTACTCGTAATTGCCTTGGCTATAAAATAATAAATAAATACCTAATTCGTATGTCCTGAGTATAAAAGGCTACGTTTACTGGGAAAAATAATGCGGTGGACTATAATACAATTTATTGTATTGTTAAATTATTAAATGAAATGTGAAAGAGTAATAACTGTAGCGAGCGTTGGCATCGATTGGTCGAAACTGTTATCGGTTGTTATTGTATAAACACGAATATGTGTTTAAACAGACGCCATTTATAATAAACCTTATCGATGTTTTGCAAGTTTAAAATATAATTTATACCGTCCTCATATAGGTACTATGATTATAATTATAATACAGAACGTGCGATTGTTATAATACGCACGTCTTGTGTTCACAATGAACCAGATTGTTATTGAAATATTTATTTCGGGTGTGTTAACAATATTGGTATACTAACGGTCTACGTGATCGAAACATTTTTATATTAATACACACACACATATATAAATATGCAAAATTCTAGAATAATAAACTTAATTATTATATTGTAAACACAAACAACATATTTATTCTAAAATATTATAAATATTACCAATGTATATATAATATCTGTAAAATAGCGTTGGATAATGATCTTCGTTGTTGAAACCGGCAAATCATAAAATAGAAAAATAAAAATGAAAATATATATGCATTATTTCACAATTGTATATAGTTATACACATATAAAAAGAGTACGGTTGTTTTTTTTTATTGAACTAACATATTTTTATAATATCTGAAACAAAAATGTGACGGAACAAATAAGATTAAAATAAAATGTCAAAAAAAAACTGGGACTTTTTTTTTTTAAACGGACGTTGAAAGATTAGGTATAAAATAAATATGCATAATCACCCTGAATTCTATGTAGCGCCCACTGTACAATATTTTGTCCCACCAACGTTTCTAGGATGTTTTTCTGAAACACGGAACATTAGGTACAGATTGCGTTCCATGTATGTATGAAAAACATCCCGAGAACTGTAATTGCGTCGAAATGATGTCTTGTATGAAACGTCTTTTAACAATTCTTTTAATACATTCTATCAACATCCAATTGTAACACTAAATTACACGGCCGATGAAAAAAATGCAAAAAAAACTTTCTGATCACACGAATGATTTGAACTTAGTACCTAAACGCAATCTATCAATTAGAGACCTACGTTCAATCCTACCTACCTACCTATCATATTCATGTAATGGTATAAAATTAATGTACTTAAATAATAAAATCAAGAATATATAAAATTATGATTAATTTACTTTTTTATAATATGCTATTTATTTATGTTTATTCAATTAATTGTTATGATTTTTAAAAACAATTAAAATAATTTACAATTTGACTAATATTGCAAAAATATAAATTATAAAATATAAAAATTAATTTTGACGCAATATGCATATTATTTTTCTAATACTGATTGATTAACCTGTAATACATGATTATGATAAATATCAACAAAATACCAATGACATTTGAAATCACAAATCACTAATGACACATTGTGTTGTGTGCTTGCGTGACAATAAGTAAAATTAGTATTGAGCAAATGATAAATTTTAATAACAATTTACTAAAATAACACGCATGGTAAAACCAGCTAGTTATCAGTTATCAATTAAATATATAATTTATAAATTGTAAATCTGGAAATCAGTTTGTAAATAACTTGTTATTTGTATATATTTATGTATAGTACTATAATCACGTGATTACTGATTACTACCATTATCTGAAAACGACACTTTCAAACATTACAGGGTTGTAATTATATTGCGTTTTGATTATAAATTATATATATATATATATATAACTAGTTGTAATAAATAAAACGAAATTGAAACCACTCAGTAACATCGCATTATGATGTTTCATATTGAACACAAAACATACATCTCAAAGATGTTAGGCAACATAAAATGTTCGGTGGGCGTTGTTTATTATTCTAGTGGAAAATCGTCTTAAAATAATTAACAAAATGCATCAATCAAAATAAAAAAACAAAAATATAATGTCTCACACATTCGTTTGATATTTTAAGTACTCTGCGTACAATACTTTATTTCTTATTGTACGAGTATAACTATGAAAATTTTTACCATTTAACCGGATCGGGTCTGACCTATCATCATGTAAATATTCGTTTAAAACAACTGCAGGTTATTTCCACGTATCCCATTATTTACGGAACATGTCACTTTATTTTTGATTTAAATTGTTCATTGACTTAAACAATCATATTTAATTGGCACAACGTTAAGAATTATTTTCCATGCCAATATCGACCATAAAATATGTGCGAATCAGTACACGAATATATTAATTATAATCGCAACGTATTACGACGAAATGTCCTCGTCTGTTTGCAATTTTCAGACGTTTTCCTCGTAGTTGACGAACAAACTCATCTTGCGAAAACAGACTGCTGTTCTCGGTATAGCTGAAAAGTTTTCACAATCGTCGTTACATGTAGACCGTACATGATAATCACGGACAAAAACGCATCACTGAAGCCAGTGTACACGGAACAAATTTTGGATTTTCTAGAAAAACTTGTACTCTTCTCGTTGCCACGAAATAATTTGACACTTAAAACATCTCACATACATGATCAGTGGCGTGGTGAATATTTACGAATGGTGATGCGCGCAACAAATATCTTAGTATTCGCACCCCATATGTCTTTCGTTAAGATAGAACCCTTCTAATGTGTGAAACAAATTAAGGTTGTATTTTTTATTGTTTTGTGTTTATATTGTGTGTATATCTTATGATGAGTTCTTATTTCAATACATTTTGAATCGATTAATATTGATGAAACTGTATCGAATGTCAACCATGACACTTAATAATGAGCGTATTAAGATATTAAAAATTATATTTAGAACATGCATGTATATTAAAATTATTCTGCTCGGTCGCAACAATTTTTTTCTAGAATCTAGAAAAACAGAAATCGATCAAAAGTTAGCCACTAATGCTATATATAATTGAATCATACACAATAAGTTCGATTAAATTGTCAGAAAAAAAGTAGCCAAATTTATGATAAAGAGTACTTAAATTCAAAATATCATCAGAAAATGTATAAAATATTTCTAAACCAACAATATTTTAATCATATACCTTGTTCATCTTTAGAAGCCAAGTCGTCTTCGGAATTAGATGGAAGTTTATTTTACAACATTCGTACTATTAACTAAATAAACTTCTACATATTTTGAAAAAAAGAATCAATTTATCATGTATAAAACGCAAAATGTATGTATGCATTAATACAGCACTGAAATAGGTTGGGAAAATATGTATGTATGTGTCGCGTTTATGCTAAACGCATTATATTGCATATAAGAAACAACCGTTTATTGTTGATTTACAAATAAAATATTAGACTTATATGTGTATAATTTTGGAAATAATCGAAAGTTTATATATGAATTAATAAGCATATATTTTTAATGTTCACTATTTTATTTTTTTATGGTCAAGAATTGATGAAAGAGAACCCAGAACATTGTCACATTCAAAAGTATCGATCCATTGTTTTTTAATTTTTTTCAATTATATTATACTATCTAACGCTGTGTCCTACGTGGCGTCCGTCAAATACGTCAAATGCGACCGATGCGATAATCCGGAGGGAAAAAAAAAACAAATCTATTTAAAGTAATATAACTGTCCTACGTGTGCGGCAATTCCGATAATCCGATAACGCACGCATCGCACGCAAATTTGAAAAACAAAATAATTTGTTTTCGACGCATGCGATAGAGCGATGTCCCAGACATATACTCGTAATATTCGATAACGAAGTTTGATATGATGCTAATCCGACAAAAAAAACGAAAAAAACGTATGCAAACTCATTTGAAGATCAACTTTTAGAATTGGAACGTGAAAAAAATAACAAGATTTCAGCTTTACTTAAAAATCAATTGGATAATTCTGAAAATGATGAGGACATGTATTTTTTTAAATCCTTATTGCCACATTTTAAGAAAATGAATGCAATACAGAAACTTCGCGTGAGGAATCAGTTTCAAGCGATTATTATTAATGAATTAGAGAGCACCCAAACAAATCAACGACCATTATTAACAACGGCTAGTGTGCCATATCATTATAATACTGCAGGTACTTCATATTCATATCCTTCGTCTTCTTCTTCAGCAGCATCATATTATCCATCACATAATCCTGAATTTGTTGAATATACGAATAATTTACAACCAAATATTGGAATTCAAAGTTGTCAAAATAATAGTGGTCTATTAGAAGAAGAACCCATATTTAATAATTAAGTTTTTTTCTTTGATTAATCGAAACATTTTTTTTAATGAGTTTTTTTTAAACAATATTTATTTAATGTACATACAAATTTATTTCAAAGTTACAGGTAAAGTATCGATTATATTTTTTTTTAAGTGACCAGCATTACTTTTTTTTCATAATTCATAATTCATAATTTTTATATAATTATAACAATATTAATTACTATACAAGAATGGTTAGTATATTTATTTATATGAATCTAATGATTTCTTATTGTAGAGTGGATATTGTCAATTATGGTAACAGAAAATATATTATGTTAAATTAATTTATAGCTTTACCTTATGGTTACAATGAGCCTTTCTTCAACAGATATTGGCTTTTGAAAATTGGTCGTTACATGACTGCAATCAGGAGTTATTTTTTCTACGATGTAGTCGAATGTTTCTATAGACATCCTCGTGTATGTTAAAAATAAAGCAGCATCGCTACGTAAGTTTTTATACAAATGATGAAATTCGCCGAAAACAAAACGATCTTTATAGATCTGTTGGGTTGGCAAACGTTTTTTTTTTGTATTTTAAAATTATATATTTAAGGTACGTACTTTCTGATACATTTAATAAAAAAGCTATTTGTGATTTTGAGAGTGACATTTTAATAAATTATAACTTTATACTGTACTCTTAAATCGTTGGTGATGGACTAACTAGTTATTAATGAAAATATCGTATAACCAAACCAAATCGTATAAACGTATACGTCAAAACGGATACGTACGTAGGACACTAGTGCGTTGCTCGGAATATCGCAATACCGTAATATCGCGTCGGTCGCATTTGACATATTTGACGGACGCCACGTAGGACACAGCGTAAGGGTTTGAAAGTTTATCATTTAGTATACTATAATACTTAGATGTGATTACAACTGATTTATATTAGCTAACATAAATTAATATCTGATCATAATCGTTCTTATCGGTTATTACAAATGTATTGTTTTATTGTTTAATGTTGTGAAACACATATTGAACACGTTGAATGTGTGTTATGCCGTTAAAAATATTCTAAGCTCGTCAATTAATGGAATCGCTCGTCGCAACACTCAATGTGGACCCTAAATTTATCTTCGTTTCAATTTAATTCACCGTCGCAACCGGGCTACTCAACAACGCATCATTATTTATTTTATTTGTTTTATTGTTTTTCCCGCTATTTCATAAAATCTTGTTCTGAACTGGATCTCTTTATAACCGAAGACTTGTTTAATAATAAGAAAAAAAAGTTAGATTAAAAAAAAAATAATAATAAAAATAAAATCACATAATGTATGAAACGGTTATTTTTCTCTTAACGAATTGAATATAATAAAGACATGGAGCAATCGTCTGGGCGCGTTGTACTCTTTTCCTCTGCCGTACATTATCCGTGATCTGTTACAAAGCGATTCTCAGGAATACAATACAATAAATAGTTATTGTTTTATAACGTGTATACACAAACGATTAACCGCGCTCGTACAATGCTGTAGGTACGATGCAGACCACCTGCTGGCACTCACTGATTATGTCCTGCCCGCACAATAATAATATAAGTCCGGGCCGTGGTCAAAATGGAAATTCGGATAAAATGGTTATCGTGTAAAATGTTGAATTGGTACACGACGGTGAACGCTGTGGCATAAACGTATCTCCCAATCGATACCGTACACCGCTGTATTGCGCGATGGGCACAACGACGTGACAAAAAAATAAATACTCATCGATTGTTTTATACATATATAATGACATTTCATGTATCCATAAATTAATTATACGCATTTTACGAGTGAATCGCCCGAAAATATTCGTCAATAGATAAATTTTCCTTCTCTCGATTATTATGAAAACCGAAATACTTGACCAACATCGTCAAATTTAGCCCTAATTCTTCTATTAATCGAATGATACCCGCGAGTGTTATTCATCAGTCATTTATGATTTCCATTTTGCGACAACCCATATGTTTATCACACTCAACTATGTGAACTAAAAAGGAATACATTTATTTACTTTTCTTTTCTTCTTTTTCAATATTTTATGTTACAATATCTACATTGACCTCACTCAATATTGGTACTAGTATTACGAGTATTTAAACAGTAATTCTATGTTTTCCCGTATAAATTTTAAACCTTATTTAACCCTAGAACTCATGCTCCCTGGTGTATAGGGGACGGTTGTATCAATACAATAAATTAAATAAAACATACTCTTATAAATTTGGATAAAAATTGTATTAATATACATAGGCGGTTCTACGGGTGCACTTGGCTGCACCTGACATTTCAGCCGCCGCAAACATTTTACTATGGGATTATATGATAATTAACAAATGGAAATTAAATATAACATTGTAACATACAAATTACAATTTTCATCGAAAATTCTGCCAATGTCAAATTTGAAAAATTATCAATGTTAACTTTTAAGTGATATTGGCGGTAGGTACTCTCACAGTAAATAAATATATAAGACTTCCCCCCTTAAATGTTCACATATGGTTGCACCTGAGATTCTATCCTGAAGTCGCCTATGTTAGTATAATAACGAAAAGAACCATTCGTACACTGGTTACCCCTAATTCTTAAAAGAAGTTTATTTTATCGTACATTGTATGCAACTGAAATTGTTACAACTTAATCAGTGAAGTTTACAACACAATTGGTGTTTCTCTACGGACAACATAATAATATGTAAATGCAACGCACTCGTTCGAACATATAAAAATATGTACAAAACGTTTTAGTTGGAAATTGATGACAACATTTATTACAGTAATAAAAATAACTACACCAATTATTATTGATGCACAATGAGAAGAAGCATACTCTGAATGTATGCACTGATATGGTTCGGATGGACGGGGTGAAGAGGTAGAGTCATCGTCGTACACGTATACTCGTTTTGTGTTTACCCGGATAAATACACAAATAAATAAATAAAGGCTAATGAAAACGAACCTCGAAATCATTATTATGTGTGGACATAGAAAGCTATCGATTATTTCGAAGTATATTCTAATATTCATTAACAACGATTGTTACATAAAACTATCGCGCTCCGGTGCTATCATCGGCCGTTCATCTAAAACATATCGTGTTCATGTTGTGTAGTATGTTGTGTATATATATTTGATATTACTATTATTATTACTATTATAACATGACTACGCGTTGACCTCGACTAGAGGACAACACAAAAGACGCACGATGCGGTAGGCTATGTGCCTATGCATCGACAGCGGTCGCGGCGCCGTGCAGTCCGGAGAAATATATTGTAATCTGAGAAGTACATAATTTATCGATAACACTTAACGTTTTACATAAACACTCATTTCATTTTCACAGCACTCTCAACCAGTTTTATAGAAACTCATATTTTCGATATTGTATAAATTAATTATGTATACAATGAACACGTATTATATTCACTACTTAAATTATTCTTTTAAGTATTTCCTTCTTTGTTAATAATGTTGGAGGTTTTTTTTTCACATACAATGTTTTAAATACTGTACAGATAAAACTGACTAACAATTAGTGTTAGTATAGAATATATTAAATATTCTTGTTTGATATTATTGATACAATCAAACGGGCAGGACCCGTTTGGACTAATTTTTCTAAAACGCAGCTCGTTTGGACCAATATTGAAGACTTGTTTGGACTAAAAAATATTACTTTTATACAACTCGTTTGGATCAGCATTTTCCTTTGCATTTTATTTTTAACAGGCTTAGGACTGTCTTTGGTATGGTTAAATGGGCGATTGTAAACTCCGCCATTTTTTTTTTCTTACCTGAAATGGGTATATGTAAACTCCGCCAATTATTTTTGTTTTGAATTGACATGTGCCTTTTCACATTAAATACGTTAACATCTATTGCGATGGTATATGTCGAATATACAAATGTAATAATACAAATGCCTGTGAATCCCTTCACATTCATCTAAGAAATTCATTTTATAAGTCACCCAAATGTTCAAATTTTTAGTAAAGTTCTTATCGAATTTCAAACCCAAAATTATATTAAACTAAATGGCATAACTCAAGTAAATAAACTAAAAAATTCAAAATCAAAAAAAAAAAAATTACTGTATTACAGGAGGCTATAAATAAGTACACAAATGGAGTGATACAAGACCTAGAATATTTACAAATTATATCACATAATTTTAGTTAACTATATATATTTTTAGATTATAATTTATAACGGATTATTATTATGAAAAATATGATCGTTTTATTATTACTTATTAGTAGGTTTCGGATTTGAAGGCAATATAATTAATTTTTATTAATAAAAAAAAGCATTTAAAATGTAAAAAAAGGCATTTAATTTATATAAAAAAGCAATTCATAAATATACTACAAAATAAAATAGTAAACATTTTGTAAACACTTTCAAATGCATACATTTTGAGAAAAATACAAATTAAAAATGAACATGAATACTAAACTACATTAAGTTTATGCTATTTTGTATAAATAGATTTAGATACATTTTTCTTTAACCCGGTTTGTCCTAAGAATTAGTTAAAAAAAATTTTAAATATTAACTTACTTGAGTTAATTTACTTACCAGTTAATTTAATGCAAAATAAACTAGTTGGTATTAAAAAAAAAATTGACTACCATGTATTTTGATAAGCTATATCGATAAATATTGCGAATAATAAAACCTATTTGTAGCGATAATACGTAAGCTGTGTATAAAATTATAAAATCAACTGAAAAATTAAACACAAAATATGCATTTATAAGTACAAAAGGTCAAAAAAAGGCAAAAAAGCATTTATAAGTAAAAAGGCAAAAAAAGGCAAAAAAAAAAAGGTCTATCATCTAAGAAATTAAATGAAACACATTTTTTGTATAAAAATTATTTTTCTATTATGATTAATAAAAGAAAGGTATTTGCCTTCAAATCCGAACCCTACTTATTAGGTATAATGATTTTTTTACTATGATCTAAATATTTAATGTAGATAATTATTAATTATTATTATGAAAAATATGATTTTGTATTATTACTTATTAGGTATTTTTAATAATGTATCATATTAAAATTATACTACTACTTGATTTTATTCACTGGCGGAGTTTACATGAACCTAATTTTACATGATTTTTTTTCTGGCGGAGTTTACAGTAAAAAAAAAGGACTTGTGGCGGAGTTTACATGCGCCCGGTTAAAAATGCTGTTTCTTATTTTTATTATTATTATTATTATTATTTTTTTTTTATTATAATATAAAATATGTACGATTACTTTGTCTAAAAGATAAAAATATTAAATTAGTACTAAAATGAGTAGTACATTAAGTACAATATAAAATTTATCAAATTATTAATTTTTTAAATACGAGTAGACTGAATTACGAAAATGTATTTATTTTTTTATGATACAGCGCGTATGAACTTAACCAATGTAAACTAAAATCATGCTCATACGATACGCGTCCATGTGAAACAAGCCTAAGTGGACTTTCTAGTAATTTATTTAAAATTTACTAAAAAAAAGTATTGGCCCGAACGGGTTGCGTTTTTATTAGTGGCTGTATGACATAAGCGCCAAAGGTACAAAAATAACCTATCATTTGCGCCAAAATCTGTAGGATATAAGCGTCAATCTAATATTGTATACCTGCTATACCCAACATATAACATAAGCGCTAAAGGTGCAAAAATTACACATCATATGTGCCAAAATTAATATTTTATATAAGTATTAAGTAGGTAGTTCTTTAAACAATTTTATATCTTATAAAAATTATATTATATTAATATTATTATTTTGATAGTAAATTATAATATAGGTTGGTACATGCACATCAATATTTAATACATTTAATAAATTGGTTGATTTTTTAATTCCACTTTTTTCACATATTCCATACGATTTATTTCACCATCCTGGTATTTCTTCCATTGTACAATTATTTCATCGTGAGATATCCTTAATTTATTATTAGGAGGAGAGTTCATAAATAAATATGTTTCGCTTTGTAATTTTAATAATACATCAATTACTATATGAACGGAACAACGAGCAACAAAAAATTAGTCTTTTAAATGTCGATGATATGATTCAGCTGCATTTGTAGTTCGTATAACTTCATTATCCGGAATTTCAGCCCAAATTTCAGGTGGAAATATACTAGAATCAATGTATGTTTCTAAAATGTAATCACTATAAATTTGGAAATCGTTTGATGACAGGTACCTAGGATATTGATGCATTGTACGATATGACTAATTTTTCTTATCTTATTTTAGCGCTTATATCTTCCGCCGTTATTAGTGACCTAAACGCCCCTGGCCCAAACGTACCTCACCCAATCAAACACTATACATTTAAATCTACAGGTATTACGAGAAAAATAACGTTTATTTATTTATTCATTCATTCGTTTATTTAGTTAATGCATAAACAGCTAATTGTTCAGCAATTATTAAACAAAGACGATATTCTGAGAGAATAAACCTTCTAATAATTTAAACCATGTGCTAAATTATATACGCAACATAACCTTTATAATTATTTAATACATGTTTATGTATAAAACAACTAAAAAATGATATTTATTATTTTAATTAATAGGTAAATAAAAAAAAAAAACTAATGAAACAGACAATTTTAAATTTTAAGTTTTAGTTTTATAAGCACTTAAAGCTTGAAGCTCCGGTGCATTTGCACTCCCTGCACTTTCGTTAAATCCGGCACTGATTCTGATACACATTATGCCCTTTTGATCTACAGTTGAAAATATCTAATCTTAATAGTTTAATTTTGTTGAACAAAGCAAATAGATTTTTATTTTTATTCATCATCTCTTTTGAGAATTAGATATTTTACTTATATATATTAGCCTTGTATCGTGCGTATGACTATATTCGTCACATGTACCTATATGTGATGTGCACCTCGATCGAAATTCAGAATCATAATAATATTGACTTTTTAAACGAAGGTCAATAATAGTAATAATAATAAGTAGTAGTAATACAACCGGTCGCGTTTTTGTTTACTGCACATCGTATACCGGTAAAATGAAAAACAAAAAGTTGTTAGGCGAGATTTAGGAATTGGGTGGGCCACTGGTGCATTGAGTGCACGTTCGTCTTTACATTTGAATATGTTATAAAAATGCATTCTAAAAAAGGTATAGACCGAAACTCAACTTACTATATCATTAAATATGCATAGAAAATATCCAGTTATCGTTATAAGTTTTTATGAACACATAAATTTGTCAAAACGTTCTGAATATTTTACCCGTATAATTATATAATAAATGAAATGCGGTTGGAATGTTTAAATTAAAAAACATAATCCTTGTGGTGAAAAAAAAAAATAATTTAAATCATTTTAAAAACAAGTTTTTATAAAAATTTTAAAATCAAGGCTTGTTTGCTTAGAAATCTATAATTTTAATGGGCATTATGCTTTTTACGGGTTTCCTCGCCCCGCGCATACGCCTAAACGCATATAATATTTGTAAAATCGTAAACCAACGTTAGTCATCAAAACCCGTATTATATTGTACACGTTCACTATAGTTTCGAACAAAGCAGAGTCACATATTTACTGACATTCGACCTTAATAATATAGCTTATGCGCAGAGCAATAAATGAAAAACATATATAATATATATAATACCACTACATGAGCCGTGTTAAAATCATATATAAGTATGTATTTTGTGATCGTAACTCTTTAAGAGTTTTTTCGTCTACATCACTTTCTCCACTCTTCGCAAATGTTTACTTTTTCATTCCATATTATTATTTCTAATTTTTACAAGTTTTATGTTATTTATCAATTTCTTTTTTGGCCGTTCTTTTAAACTGTTGGTTTTCACTCTACCTCATTACATGTCTAAGCCATTTAATTTTTTACTTGTCGTAACGTGCATAGTACATGCACGTAACGTGATGGATTTAAAATGAGAAGAGGGCTATGATAGAAAAATAATCTAACAAATAATATTTGGAGTTAATTCAACTATATTTTTAAATGTTTTCCGACAAAAATATCTCCGTTCCGCTGGATAAATTATAATATACCTATTTCATTTTTTTGTAAATATTAAAACTATAATAAATAGGTAACATACAATGTTTATAAATACCTTATGTTAAAACAACATGAAAAAACGTTTTTTCACGTTTTTTTTTTTACAAAGTTAAAAATGAGTCATAGCATTATCTAACCTTATTCTAGAACCAACCCTATTGTTACAAATTAATATCATGTTCTATATTATACGAAAATAATAAGGTTTAACCATCAATTGTTATGTCTATAGTAAAATAATTGTTATGTATATTCATTATTTTCATATGAAAAAGGTTGAGAAAAAAAATAATAGAAAACCATTTCAGATTTTATGCACATTAAAGTATAAAACGGTACATTTAATAGGATGACAAAAAAAATTCTAGCAAGGACATAGTCCTCTTAGTTCCTCTCCCTATTCTACGACTATGGTTATTATTCATTTTTTAATTTTAATTACAAACTAGCTAATGTCTAATGTATCATGCTTGCGAATAGTGGTATATAGTAATTATAGTACATAATAATTGTAACAAACTAATAATATATTTCATATATATAAATGGAGATAAAAATGGCCCGTATCGATCTGAGACATCCAACTGTGTTGTAAGGGCTCATTATAACCGTTATTCGTTGTTGATGAATGGGTACGAAAAACAACTGGCTTAATAGTATATAAAATAGTAAATACATAATACATAAATTGTTAATAAGTATTTTAATTTACATTAGTGTAGAAACATCAAGAAAACAGAAGAATACATATTAATAAATAAATTGTAATCTCAATAATAAATGACCCACAGATCACTGATATTATGAAACTTGATCATTTGAGTTTATTACGATTTATACACATTGTTGAAAAAGTAAAATCTAAGGAGCCAAAGGAAAAGTTCAACTGTATATATACAGATAGGTAGTGGCGTCTCTAGATATTTTTATAGAGTGGGGGTGAACTTCATACATGTGTTCACATTTGTGTATTTTCTTTGTATAATATAAATAATTAATAAAAAAGATTATAAGAAAAAAAACCAAGGGGAGGGTTACCTAAGGAAGCTAACTGGTACTAACTAAACAATATACGAAGTAGTGACGCAGTCCACTCGGCAGTATTATAATTATTTTTGCCTGTAAAATCGTAAACATTATATTTTACTTCTGTAAATGTATATAGTCATACCGATTGTATTAATCAACTTATATTAATATAAATAAAAAAAAAAAAAACATAAAATACTATAAAAAAATCATATCCACATATTTTGTAGGCCCTAGACACAGTACCTATAGTGTCTATTCACTTAAGGTACGGCCCCACTGAGAGTGATTTGCATTTTTGCGATAGCGTTTAGCGATTTTGCGTTTTAGCGATTTTAACAAAAGTATGTAACTCATATGTGGCCTCACTGAGCGCGTGCCGCGTATCGCGTGTAGCTTTACACGCGCGGTAATCGTTGAAAGAACCGAATAGTTTGATATTCGACGATTAACCGCTGTCAAAATGTCATCCGCATGTGTATTGTCCGAACAAATAGCTTCCGCCATATTCATACAGGAAGCTATTTGGAATCCAAGACACAAAATTATATAAAAAGTAGGTTCACTCATGCGACAGTACTCAATAAACTTCAATGAATGATTTTTTAATTTAATAAATAGAGTATGAAATTCCCCTTAAGATAGCCTATGTTTATTAATTTCATGAACCCATAAACGGTTCTTAGCCAAATTTACTTTTACATCAATTAATGCAGCTCTTTCAGCCAACAACATTTTTCGGGACGTCATCTTGATTGACGATCTAATGAGCAAATTAAAAATAAAATGAAAACGCGAGAGGTAAAAACGCAGAACGCTAGAGCGTCCTCATCAATATCGCTCGTGGATATCAAGCGTGTAAAATAGCAAAATCGCCCATATAGGAGGAATCTCAAAATGATATAACCTATATTTAATATTATATTTATGTACAATATACTTGACTAGGTAAAACCGGGATTGGAATGCGTACTATCTAAAATTAAACAATTATATATTTTTATCAGGATTTTAACACTGTTCATACACGTAACAGTGAATTATATTTCATTTGACAGAGACTTGTTAATATATATATATATATATGTTCGTTGTTTTAAATAACGATCAACAACAGTTAGGTATGTTATTATAAAACAAACGTAGCCCTTTAGAAACAATCAAATCCCGTGTAAATTATATCATCATAATATTATATTTCCTTTTTAAAATATGAATTTCTTAAACTTTTTAATTGTAATTAATTAAATAATGAATAATAGAAATAATAATATCAAGTAATTATAACTAAACACATGGCATTTTTATTTAGTTTATAAAATATTGTTCATTATAAATAAACGCAAAAAAATGTATTATTAGTTTGATAAAAATTAAATTTTAAACGTCCAAGTAAAGTTTAATATTATTTAATTAAATATATACTATATTATATATATCTATTATATGCATCTTTGATAAGAAAAAGGTAGTACAAATTTACAAGGAAATAACTAATCATAATATGTTTATATTTTAAGTAAGGAATAGAGATTCAGTTGTATCATCAGATACCGTGATATTATACGGCGAACTGACAGGAAAACGGTCACCGCCACCGCGATCGGTCAAAGACTTCAACGACGATGTGATATTTGGGATATTTGGCTGTGATTAACCGCCGCCGCGGTTATCGTTGCGTTGTAGTTGTCGACTATACACCATGTCCGGCCATTTACTAGAGAATAAAAATGCAAAGATGTTACCTGGGCGTTTCCACGAATGAAGTTATTAGTGGGATACGATCGCAGGTCATCCACGTGGCAGCCGATAGCAAGGACCATGACCGCAACTCGTCGAGGGGCTAGTGTGTGGTGGTGTGGAGGTGTAGATGAGTAGGCGCGTCTTCGATTTCTGCCTGAACGGGCCTACTATAAATAGGGAGTTTTCCCTGTGTTCTCTTCAAAAAGTGTTTCAAAACCTACTGAACTTCACACGTACACCGCAAGTCTAGACGTTTCGTTACCAAATCATTTTCGTGTTCAACTTCATCATGCAATACACGGCAAGTACTCAATTGCTAAATAACCGTTTCCTCTTGATTCAATTAAAAAAAAAAAATAATAATCTTCTTTAATATTTCAATTTTTATTTAATTGACTTAACTATGTTGGTTTTCGTTTTTAATAATTTTATTACCTATTTGTATTTGATTTTTTTAGTGATTAAAATAACAATAATTCAATATTTTGGATTTTTTTGTGTAGTAAAACAGCAATAATTTCCGTAGTATTATAATAAATACTTGATTTTAGGTAATTAAATTAACTTTTCTTTTTTCTTTTTTTTTTTATAATACCCATTATTGACAGACAAAAACAATCGATAAACAGTAAGCAAAATATTTATAAAATAAAAAAACATAAGAACCGGTGTTTTCTGAATTTTCGATTGTACATGAATATATTTTTAAATCAATTCTATTCAAATTTAAAAAACTTGTGTAAGTAATAGGATGTAATTAATTTAAAATAATAGGTATTTCCGGAACAAGTTTCTTATTTTAACACAGTTCAATAATTTAGTTTTGATTATCACAACGAGTTATACGCTTTGCGTAAAATGTTAAAACTATTACAAAAGTGATTTCAATCAATTGTACCGTAAATTTTGAAATATAATGTATCATAAATGAAATGGTGATTATATGTTTAAGGTTCAATCGTCGACTATAAAAGTAATTTAATGATGCTAATTTTCGTTTCAGTTGATATTCGTTTTGTTGGCCGTGGCTGTCGTCCACGGTGGTGTCACGACTCCTACTGCCCGTCCCATGCGCTCAATCGTCAACTTCGACAACGCAACTGTTCTCACCAGCGCTGGTGCTCATGAGGACCACGTGGGTCACAATCATACTCACGCAGCACACGCAAATCATGGACCACATGAAGGCCATAACCACGGTGTTGCTATGGATCAAAAAATGGTGCTCAAGGATGATGTTCCTCATCAGGAAGAGCTCTTAGCAGACTCAATTTACGAAAAAAATATTGACAAATTATCGTCCATATAAATATTTCATTACATTATAGCATCAATTTATTATATATTATATAATACGACCATTGGTGTATCTTTTTATGATTTGTCATTTATAAGATATGAAATAAATTGTGTATGCTCATTGTTTAAACAACCAGCTGTTAAATTTTATTTCATTCCTTATAAACTTGTAACATTTTGAATAAGTCGATAAAATATATTTGCTCGCATATTTATAAATACGCATCGACTGCGGTCATTGCGTATTTTTTATCGAATAAAAATGTACACATATATGTTATTTTGTTAAGTGGGTCTTAAACGATCAGTAATACTGACAGTTTAAGTATTGATAGTATTTACATTACTGACGGTATTCTCATCATATTGTCAATATGGATTACTGTCATTACTCCACAAAATTACACTACAAATTTGTTTAGCATTCGACTGGTGAAAGTGCGAAATTCGATGAATATCAGTGTCAACGTGTCTTTATTTTTAAAAAAGGTATACAAAAAATAAAAAATAAATAAATATTGAAATTAATTAATACTGAAAGTACATCAGTATTCACATCAAACGATTAATATTACTGTTAATATCTAAAATACTAACAGTAATATTGATCGAAGGTTAAAAAAATATATTTTTTTTATCATATTACATCGAAATTATAAATTATCGTTTAGAAGTATACAATCTTTTAGTGTCTTAGAGTTGAATTAATACAGGCATCTTGCGTTGTAATAATAAAGTAATACAGATATTGAGGGTACAGATGCTCAAACGTTTAGTTGTAAAAATTGTTGACATTAAATCCAAATAGTAACAAATGCGAAACTCTATTTTTGAAAATATAATGTTTTAATTTATCGAATATTTTAATCACGAAAATATTCACGACGTCAAATTATTATTATAAATTCAACATTTTTTTGGAACGCATCATACTTGTTAGTTGATACGCATCAGCCAGACTAACAAGTATTATACTTTATTATAAATAAAAAAATAACTAATAAAAAGTAAGAGTATAATACACACGTGTAGCGTAGCGGCAATGCAATAAAACCGTGTACTAAGAAAAAAATAACGTTGAATGTTTATCTTTCTTATATTCTCGATTAAATAATTTGTATTCTAAAGAGACCGGAAAAATACGTTCTGCGTACGAATGGACCACAATAAATCGGACGTATATCGATTACGCCTAAAGGTCTTTTTACCTATAAGAAATCTATCGATTCCGCCGAAAATATATATACATGTAATATCACCCATAACATTATATATACATGCTATGTATAGTATATATATATCAAATCTAGCACGACGGTATAGTGGTACGAAGCTAAGTAAGAAAAAGAACATATACATTTAATAGAATAAATTAAGTTCAAAATTCATTTTAATTAAACAAAAATTTAAATTAATTTTAACGTATCTAAAGGCGACACAAGTCCACAAAATAAAACGCACAAACAATAATGTAATAATGACTATAATATTATAGACGTTACTAAAGTATGATAATGATGAGTAAATCTATAGTATTAATAATTTGTTTATTGAACACGAAAAATCAGAGGGCGCTTGTAAATTGCGCCCACATTAAGTAGGTAGTAAAAATAATATAGTAAATTGCGCCCGGGATTTTTCGGGGTCTAAAATGGGTATAGTAAATTGCGCCCATAGTATCTACTATCTTGAATTCATCGTTACCTATTAGTGTATTTTAAAAATACTGTTGTTCATTCATTGGTGGATAAGCCGAACGTTTATCGCTATAATCGATATGTTATTAGCGATATCAATGCCTTTATGCGTATACAACGACTTTACGTACAGCCCGTAATACATACGTACATTAAAGTAAGCCGTTAGCTTGCAACTGTTAAACATTATATAAATATTATGGATATTATACATACTGAAAGCCAATAAAAAACAACGTCATAATAAACCAAACATTTAAATATTCCAAATTAAAACGCGAGTTGTCTTCGGTCGAAACAAAGTGGCGATGTGCTGTAAAAACGTGTGAAAACTGTTGGAGAAAAAAATAATACGAAAATAACTGAAAAAAAAAAAAAACCGGATGGGCCTCGCTCTGCTGTACACATGGGGATGAAGTGCGACTCTTCATAGGATAGGTCATTAAATGGATTTGTTAAATTTGAATTCAATGATAGGTATCATTGTATACGAAAAACGATTCTGAACGGAGATGATATGTTTGTCTAGAATATAATACAATGTTATTAATAAATATTGTAATAAGTATATTTTATTTTGAAACGAAAAATTTAGAAAAATCGAAAATTTAAATTGTCTATAAATAAGTCAAAATATGTCAAAATACTTTGAAAACTTAACCATGTATAGAAAACGTCAATATAAAGATTTGGTGAAAATTTTAAGTTGTTGCGGTTTTTCGTTTTTGAGTTAGAGCATTTTAAAAAAAACCGATATCATTTGTCAGTCTAGAATATTATACATTATATTATATTTTACATGTAATTTTATG
This sequence comes from Sipha maydis, assembly GCA_034509805.1. Taxonomy (NCBI): domain Eukaryota; kingdom Metazoa; phylum Arthropoda; class Insecta; order Hemiptera; family Aphididae; genus Sipha; species Sipha maydis. The sequence continues at coordinate 22,730 of JASXSY010001952.1, read as the reverse complement.
TCAATATTCGCTGTTCAAACGCTTATAAAAAAAATTGTGCCTATGGATTTTAATAATTTTTGAATGACAATAAGAACTACTTCTGTGGAATCTTCTATTAAGTTTTCAAGTATTTTGTACGAGCCAAATTTTTTTTATCACCGATTATAAAAAAAAAATGTAAAAAAATCGAATATTTTAAATGCCTATAAGTGGCTTAAAAATCAATATAATATTTTGAAAAAAAATATGACATAAAGAAAATGCCAATCTTAATAGCTGGTAAAAATTTCAAAAATCTGTGACTTATACTTTTTGAATTATAACAAATATTTAAAATCGTTTGAGAATAAATCGCTATTTTATGCAATTTCGTAAATATTTAAATTTCAAACAGTCATAAAATTTTTTTTCCAATTCCGGTGAATTTTTTTTAAAGATTTTTGAAGAATAGCTTATAGATAACCAATTGTTAAAATGTTGAACCTTAAGTATGAACAGAAAAATTTTATGAATTTTTATCTACAAAATAACTTGCAAATTATCGTGATTTTTACACATTTTATACGAATTTGAACTTTAAGTGGTTATAAAAAAAATTTAAGTTAACCGATCACCAAAATTTTTAAGTTACGATAAGTTTAACTTATTATAAACCTTGTATTAAATTTTCAAGAGTTTTCGGTCTGCCAATTAAATTTGAAAGATGTTTAAAAAAAAATTTTTACAAAAATCGAAAATTTAAATTGTCTATAAATAAGTCAAAATATGTCAAATTGAAAACTAAACCATGTATAGAGAACGCCAATATAAAGATTTGGTGAATATTTCAAGTTGTTGGGATTTTTGGTTTTTGAGTTAGAGCATTTTTAAAAAATGTAATTTGTAAAAACGTGATTTTGCGTAAAATTTTCCTTTTTTTTCGTAATTTTTTTATCGTTTTTTTCGATTTTTTTAAAAAGTATTGAAAAGTTGGATTTTAGACTAGCCAAAGTACCATATACATTCACTTTTCTTTCAGAAAAGTTGCTACATAAGCATATCGAAGCATTTTTACTGCCAAAAAATGTGTCGTCAGACACAAAAAAAAAAAAAAAAAACACACATCATTGTAAAACCAATAGATTCCATCACTCCGTTCAGAATCTAAAATCAATTGACAAAGTATAATATTATTGGAAGTATTTTAAATTTTCGAAATCGTCTAAATATATGAGATAAAATGAAATTATTATAAAATTTGTAAAAACTTGTATTGATGGCGAAATATATGTAAAATTATGTAAAATCGAATATATATATATATATAATTTAAATGAAAATAACGTTTTTCTAAATTAATTTATTAAGTCATTGCTAAAAATATGTGTTTTTTAACAGTAAAATCTGAGCCCTAGTAATTATTTAATACTAATAAAAATGTACGGTAAAAAGTTATTAAAGAATAACGCATTGTGGATGGTTTTAATTTTGGTTCTGTTTTCTCGTAATACGTAATAAAGTTCATAACGACGGTCACGTCACTTAAATATGAACGTGTAATTTTACATAGGTATCGTATATTTTTATATTTAACAAAACTGTTAGGGCCTCCGCACACTACGCGATATACACGCGACGCGATTGAAATGTGATATGTGCGACATACCTATGCGATTTGAACGATTTAAATCTTAGGCCCTCCGCAAACTACGCGATATTTTTATTAATACATTTAGTCTGAAATTTGGTTAATTATTTATTATTAAATATTTATTTAATAACCTAAATTATCATATCAGGAATATAAAAAAATTCAAGCTACGGATCAATACATATTTTTGCTGATTCGAGTTATCAAGGTTCCACTGTATGGCTGCGTACGAATTGATTCCCGGGTACCTGTTTACCTGCACCGACACTGTTGAGTTATTCCCGCGTCATTAGAGGGTACGTACGAGTTGATTCCTTATTGTTGTATATCAATTATCAATAGAATGCACGATTATAGAGTTTACGACCATAAAAAGTTCAACCGTCACACACTAATCGCTCTTATGTCCACCGAGACCACGCGCGAATTTACAAAAAAAAAAAATCATTACACGTCGCACGTGAATGCTTGTTGGTCGAACGCTTTATCAAAGATTATTGTCATAACGTATATGTTATTTATCATAATAATTGATTTTAGATTGTTAGATAGCAGTTTTTATAGTTGAACATTATCTAGAATATTAGGAGTGTTCCAGTATTGTTGCACCCATTATTAGTTCAACATAAATTGTGTCGTTGTGTTAAAACTGTTGTGTATTTTTCGAAATGTACATTTTTGAATAAATATGGAATTTATATTGAGTGAAAAGTCTAAACCATTAATACCAATAGATGGATATATGTTTTGTTTCCATAAAATGCTGGCAAACGATATCCAACGCTGGACATGTAGCAAGAATAACTGTAAGTGTTATTTAAAAATCGATAATAGTAAGATTATAGAAAGCAACACAGATCATAAGCATGACAAAAATATTAGTAAGCGGCAAGCGCTGAGCAATTCCTTAAAAAGAAAAGCTGTTGAAGATGTTTTTGCAAAGCCTTCAAAATTAATTCGCAGAGAGTTAAAACACGGAGATATAAGTACTTTAACGAATAATGACTTATCTCTAATACGGCATAATATACATCGAGCTCGTTCTATTATTCATCCTTCACTGCCAAAAAGCGCCATGAAAACACACGCAATTTTAGAATCTATGAACTACACAACTAATGACAATGAACAGTTTATATTTGTTAATAATAGCGTGAGTTCTATTATAGGTTTTTCTACTGAACGTAATTTGAACGTTTTATGTAACGTCACAGACATTTATATGGATGGGACTTTTAATGTCTGCCCTAAGTAATTTACTCAACTTTTTACCATTCATGGATTCAAAGATGACGTATATATACCACTTGTATTTTTCTTGCTTCCCGACAAACAAAAGATCACTTACGAGCTAGCGTTCAAATATTTGGTTGATCACTGTAGTTAGCACGGTATGACACTCGCACCTGTTCAAGTATTTATAGATTTTGAGATTGCGATTCATATGGCAGTAGAGAGTGTGTGGTCAACATCACAAATACTAGGGTGCAGATTTCATCTAGCCCAAAGTTGGTGGCGGAAAATTCAGAATCTAGGTCTCTCGGCAATTTACAAAGACACTAGTTCAGAAAATGAGACCGGTAATTTTTTGAAATTATTTTTTGGCCTACTTTTTTTAATGCCAGTAGAAATTATTGATTGCTTTACAGACGAGTTGATGGAAATTCGACCAACAGGAGACGAAAGAATTGAAGAGTTTATGGACTACGTATTTGACAATTATATTTCTCCAGAAGCTAGTTTTCCACCAAGTATATGGGCTCAATTCTCAACTACTTTAAATAGAACTACGAATAGTTGTGAGAGTTTTCACTCTAAGCTCAACAGTTGTTTCTATAGTGGGCACCCAAATATTTTTGTATTTATAAATGAACTGTTAGAAGTACAATCCGAAACTTATATTAAATGCAGAAGTATTGGAACTAAAAAACATCAAGAAAAACAAATTTTTTTAAGAGAAGAGATGTCACGGTATACTGGTAATCTCATTACCAGATACCAATTTATAAAAACAATGTGTTACAAATTTTTTTATATTTTTTTATCTAGTTACTATCAAATGTTTTTAATCAAAGGCGGAACCAGAGGGGGGGGGAAGACGGGGATTCATCCCGGGTGTAAAATTTTAAAGGGTGTAATTTTTTAGTATATGTATAGTTACAGTAAATATTCCTACACACATAGAAATTTTGGTGTTATAATTACCAATATTACAGTGTCAATAGTTGAAGTCAGTGGCCAAGGAGTTTAAAATAACTCTAAAAGTGTTAATCCAAAAACATTTATCGTAACAATAATAATTATTATAATTCATAAAAAATATAGAGAAGAAGTGATATTAATATTTATTTAAGTTATTCGAACTTTTATAGGTGTCATATAAACAATAACCTTCTATGAATCTAAATTAAATATACTACTTTAATTTAATTTATACTACGTAAGTTGAGTCGATTAAATTGTGGGTCCGAATGAACTATGTAATGGTTAATGGTTTAACAGTATTAAACTACTACAGTAAAACTTAACATAGTTTAAATAACTCTAATGTAATTTTAAATTGTATTAACTAACTGTTAAAATAAATAAATAATGAAAATTAAATTTGAGTACAATATAACATGTTGTTTAGACATTCAACTTGTTTAATATAAGTTAAACATAAGTTAAATATAAGTTACTTGTTTAATATAATATTGTATTTAACTATGAGAATTGAATTAATGTCAACAATAGACATCTTTATTTTAAGGTTCAGGAGTGTTAAATTAACACCAGTGATATTGGTTTTAAACATCTGTTCAGTTGGACGTACTACGAACACGATAATTGATAACTATTTATTATGATTTTGTTCAATGTATAGCATCAATATTCACTATTTGAAATAATTACTGGAAATACCCCTGATTAATGGTCTATGTTATATCTATACTGTATTATCGTAATGGCGATTGACGACGGCGTATTTATATTTATATTTTTGGTGTTTTGTGTTTAATTTTATAAAGTTCACCATTACACGCAGAGTGAAGTCATCTCAACTGCCTCCTCGTTGATTATAAGTTATAAGATTATAAGTTTTTTGAAGCATAAGTATAACCTTATTTAGTAATCATAAAACTGTTAAATTAACAACTAGATTATATTCTGTTTTATAATGTCTGATTTCAATTCAGTGTTTCAGGTAAGTTGTCATTATTTATTAAATTAGAAACTTAAAATCGTTACACAATTCTATTGTACTTTTACATATTATTGTATAGATAGCGTTGTTTCAGATTTTATTCTTTTCTTTGGTAAAAAACAATAAACATTAATGTACATTATTAAATTAATATAGTCTTTGTTTCCCGAAAATGTTGATGAAAATCCAATTTGGAAGATATTTCAACGTCTATCCCAAGCACAGATTACAATCAAAACACTAGTATCTTAACATCAGTTGATCATACCAATGTTTACTCATCGTCCACTTCATTAGAATTAATGAATTGTTCACCATCTACATCTACTTGTTCTGTATCAGAGGATACCGCTAATCGTCATTTGCCTTATACAAAATCAAAACCAGTGAACTCTGCACTCTCTACAAGCTTTAATAATCATTCCAAATATGGTACATATCAGCCGATGGATTGGACCAATGAGCTTAAATTGTATTCACTAATTTAAATTTATAATATTAAAATAAGTAATTTTTTATTGCAGACAGTATTACAACTTCTACATACAAGCAATGATGGGCGATATGTCTTAGCAGATCTAGGTATTAGAATCAGAGAAGAGTATATTTTTTTCATAAAAAGAACAAACCTAATACTAGTACATAGTACATACTATTATAATATTAATTGATAAGATTTTATTATAATTTTATTTATGAATATTAAGATATATGCACTATTTATTATTTAAATAAATACAAAATTCAACATTTCCAAAGTGAAGAGGGGCTAAAGCCCCTTAGCACCCCTTTGAATCCACACCTATAGTTTGGCAAGATGTTATTTTGAATTTAATATTGTGGTTTTACTGATCTATTTATATATGTTTGATTGAACTTATTACAATATTTAATTGCAACAAATATTACATGTTATTTAAGATTAAAATGTATTTTTCAAACAAAAAGTATTATTAAGTGAAGATAATTCAACGAGTAGTTAATTTAACAATCCAATGAACTATATTGATATCTCATCAAAGTTGTTTTGAATACAATATTATATTTTTACTTTCAATAGAATAAAGTTAATTTAATTTAGTTCAGTGTTATTTTAACACCAACTAATATTAAACCGAGATATTACCAACTATTTTAATTTCAACTATAAATATATGTTAAAACAACTACAAATGAGCCTTAGCTCAAAAACGATGTTCAAATGTGTATAACATTGACACTTTTTGTTGTTAAAATAACTATAGATTTATATGCGTGTAATTCCGCTTCTGTTTTTAATAATAATTTTTTACCTAATTAAAACTAAAAAAACAACATTTTTGAGAAACTTGTCAGCCAACCTTCTCGTGGTGTTTCTTGGGTTATACTAATAGGCTGAATATCTTACTAAATATTGAATAAAATATATAATGACCTGGGAATCAACTCGTACGTACCTCTTAAGGACCCGGGAATCAACTAATACATGAAAAAGTCTCGGAATCAACTCACCTATACCACACTGTATGACATTGTAACAATATACAGTTATGCAGAAATTATACCGTAAAAGTTTATTGCGCGATTATGAGTATCCAAAAACATCGTATCGAACACATTATATTTGAGCTCAATTGATCGTAAAAAAATTAAACAATCAACTGTTCATTATTTTAAAATATAGTGTAATCATTATACATTTAATCATTATAAAATTATTTTAATTTGGCTTTAACATTGTATAGTTTATTAATAAAACATCTCGTGCCTCATAATTAATTTATTACATACTATTTAGAACATGGTTTTTACATAAATTATCCATAAGATATTTAGGCTGTGGTACCGAATTGATTCCCGAGCTCCAAACCCACATGCCGAATTGGTTCCCGCCTGAATAAGGTATTTTATTAAGTATAGCCGAATCGGTTCTCGTTTTAAAAAGGTATTTTATTAGGTATAGCCGAATTCGCCCCCGTTTAATTACGCACATTTTTATTTTCGATTTTACGGGCTCAGGAGTGTCAACTTTATGGTAAACTTGGTTAAAAATGTGCATTAATGTGTGTTAAAAAAAAAAAAAATGATAATATATCTAGGTACAATTTTAAATCGTTGATTTGGAAGTCAACTTGTCATCACTTTAATACAAATAATAAAATATAATAATACAATTAAAAACTTCCCTCTTCACTAAACATAAACTTCATAATAACGAAAAATTAAAATATGTTAGATGTTGAAGTGAGTACAATTTTATATAGGTTATATTATAGGTACGAGTATAAATGACGATGCGTTATTCGAGACTGTACAATGCTCATGAACATTATTGTCATACATAGGATATATACGATATAACATACAGCGATATAAGTACGTATATCTCAATTGTTATCTTAGTGATAATTTGCTAGTATCTAGTAATCTATAGTGTATTATATTTCTATATTTTATCTTATCGATATGATAATTGTGTCTATATGTCATACATATAGCTTTCAAAATTTTGTTTTTTCCCTCTATGCACTGGCCTTTTACCTCACTATTTTACCTGTACACAAACGGTAACCAATTCGACTATACTTAATAAAATACCTTTTTCTAATGGGAACCGATTCGGCTATACCTAATAAATACCTTTTTCGAACGGGAACCAATTCAGCCAAATGGGAACCAATACGGCTACTCCCGATATTTATAAGTTTTTACATTTTAGATTACATCATCCGTATACAAAATTCAGCGGTGTAATTAGGGCTAAATCGCAGTAGTGAAAGGACAAGGGTGTTATAAGAATACGCGTTTAATAATTATATATTTACTTCGAGTCTTGTCTTCGATTGCTTTCTAGTATTTGGATTGTTTTTCTAAATAATTTTAATTAACAAAGAAAAAACTAATTGGCCAAAGGTATGAAAAAAAAAAAAAATATATATATATAGAAGGTTGCTTTGTAAATAATTCAACAGAGAATAATCGTTGAATACTGTTAAACATTTAAAATAATTACTTTTTAATTTGAAATTGTCAAGCATATGGAAAAAATATGAATTTTCATATCGTATAACAAAAAAGTCATTACTATTATTGCATAGCAATATATAAGAAATAAAGTTTTCCGTAGTATGAAGTAAGTTATATTATAAGTGCTTTGTTGTTATTATTTAATTACATTTTTTTTTTGCACCTACTATGCTTAGTATACGAAATTACATTATCTCTTTTAACACATAATGTAATTTCGTATAATTAATATAATTTTTTTATATATCTTTTAACACATATAAAAAAATTTCCCCATTTATTTTATTTCTATAGATACAGAAACGACTATCACGATGAACAAACGCAATGGTACACGCATTTGTGGATTGGTGAATTCTATTATGGACCCGGAAACTCGTATACAATATTTGTATGCTAAACAAATGTAACACCCGCATGTAATTGTTTCCGTCTGACGATTGTACAATGTAGCAAATATTCCGCAGAACCAATTTTGTGTTTTAATACTTGAATAAATTGCAGGGGCGGCTCCAAGGGGAGGGCCTAGGGGCCACGGCCCCCCAAGCCCGTACCGTATTTATAAAAAAATTTATATTATTAACAAAAAATGCATATTATAATATGGACTATTATACGACACGCACAATTATGTAGATCGAGCCATAGTGGTGTATACGATGTACCAGCTATCTATATATTATGAAGAACCAATAAGGTTATAAATAAACTATATTAATATATAATTTACTATGGTTTGATCATTGATTATAGAATAGATCTATTCTATTCTATAATCAAAGCTATGATATTATTATTTTATAATGTTCAAAATATGATTTTGTAAAATTATAATTTGCCCCCCCCCCTAACCAAGGCTCTGGAGCCGACCCTGATAAATTGCTCTATTATCAAATTTCAAGAATAGTTTCTGTTTTAAAGGTATTTTAATTTTCAAGCGAGTAGAGAGTTATTTTAAATCGTAACATTTTAAACACAGAGAAAACAACACGTTAAGCTGGTGTGAAGCTTCTTTCCATAGGAACATTTTAAAATAAGAATCCACGTTTTGGATCACACGCTTAAAACATAGTAATCTATATTTATTTATCGTATATAACTACTTTTCCCCCTCTTCTCCTACGAACGTATACAACCGTTCTCTAATTTTATGTACACACACACACACACACATAAATATATGAATATTAATATTTACTCTAGAAATGTATCTAACCGTAAGGTCTCGTGCGCGTTTACAACTGTGATTGCGATATATATAATATATATATCGTTTATATTATATATATATATATATATATATATAATATAAACGGAGGGAATGCGCGTTCGAACTACATATATTGCATATTATACGACTGTGTAATATAATATTACGTTTTACGAAACGGATCCGAGAGGAGAATAAAGAAAACTTAAATCTCGAATGATGTTTACAGAAAACATTCAGGTGTTATTACGAAACACGCGATTGAAATTCGTTAACGCAACACGTAGTTTTATAAATAATTATATATATTGTTGTACCCTATCGTCGAGATTGTTGGGAAAAAAGCCGATCTTGTGCAGGATGAGTATTGCGTGGTAGATCGTCTTATATTTAACTGGGTTGTAGTTCTCCCCTTTACGGAGGAAAAAAAAAACAATAAAATATTATTATTTTACTTTGAATTACACACTGTATTATGCAACGTAATATTCTATTTTTCGGTCCTTTTTTTTCATATACGTATTTCAAACACGAATATCTATATGTACAAAATATGTTACTTAAATGTTTTGTAAACATATGTTAATAATAAACACTCAATCGATTTTACAAAATGATTACTGATTACGGATAGTGATCAAAATATTAAACCTTTTGTTTTTCATGTTTTTATTTTATTTTTTTATTTTAATACAATCTATTGTACTAACCATTTTGAAACACTGAACATAATTATAATAAAAGTTACGTTGGTAAATAGTTTTGAAATAAGTCGATAATTATTTCCTAACAGTATTCTCAATAGTAATAATTACTAAGTTAATTATTAAGTAATAATTAATTATTATTAATTATTAGTTATTAAGTTAAGTTTAAACGACGAAATAATATTGGTCTAGAAATTATTTTTCCACTCGTATTTCACCTGGATCTTTTTAGAAATTCAGAAAATGTCGTCTAGGGAAACATTTCAGCAAAACAAAAGTTTGTGCTCGCAGAGACGTGTTCAGAAATATTACACCTGGGGGACTAATGTTTATTTTCAACCGCCGTATGCCTGTTTTTGCATATGAACTTTAACGATTTCATGAAAGCAGGGCTTGTTGTTCTCCGAACATCCATAGTAAATTTAACATTCCCACACGTTTTTCCAGTAGACATTAAATTTAATTTTAATATGTCCGTTTGACATTTACGTTTCATTGCTGTAGGTACAGTATGTACCCGTATGTAAAACCGTAAACTTTTTATTACACCGATCACCGATACGGCGTTTCCGCCTGTAAAATATCGTGCAGCTGCCGCGACGGCCGATTTATAACTTAATTGAAAAGTAATTTCTTTCCTGTAGCGTTGCATTCTGCGCTGAACGACATTGTGTCACGTCTCGGGTCCTTTTACATAAATCGGCTCTTAATAACCATCATATTATCGTATTGTTTACGTACGAAATACACTTTGCGTGATTTTTGTTTTTTTTTTATTTCCAGCGAAGCAACAGGATATCGTGCACAGTGTATGCGGGTCTTAAAAATAACGAAACATATTTCGATAAGCCACTCTGGTTATCAAACTGGCAATTTATTCTTTAGGGAATCACTGATATTGTTTTTGGTATCTTACACTGATAGGGTTTTTGGACTTTCCAGCGGTCTTTTTAAACGTAAGAAAAACTTGAATAAAACTTATACGGTTTCTTAAGGGGATTCGACACTCGCTTTTTTGAGTAAAATAGACCTTTTTTTTTTCAGTTTTAACCGACGACGCTGCAGGAACTGCTTGCGCAGTACTTCCGCAACGCCACCATCGTTTATTAGACATCAATAATATAATTACATTTATTAATTGCGTCGGCAATTGCGAGACTTTTGTTGTTGGGAGGTAGACGGGACAGCTCCTCGACTTACCCTTACTGCGTTGTTTTTGTTCCGTACACCGCGGCGCCTTTACCAACTCGGCTTTCCTTAGCGATTGACTGGTTTCTATATGTCGAGTTGGTTCAGCGTCACGGGGCACGGGACGTTGGCGGCATAGATATTAAAAGAATGGATAGGACATCGAGCTTATCAACTGAGAATAAAGTGATACAATTTTTGAGGTTATAAGAGTTCCTTAATCATTGATACGTGATAAGAAATGTTAAATGATTTTTCGACACTAAGAGTTCAAATAAAGCTAGTGCACTATGTAATCCCATGTTCATTCCTTTAAAACCAGTTTTTCTTTTAGACTCTACAATTTTAACACCATCTTCTAATTCTAAAGCTTCTATATAATCAGTCAATTGATTAGTAAATGTTTTATATTGACTAAATGTTTTACTAGAAATAGCATTATTGTAAGGTTTGTCTGAGTATAGTTTTCTACTATTCATAATATCAAATGCATTATTTTTTCTTTTTTCTGGATTTTTAGGAAACCTAAATACATTTTACATGGTTTTTATACGATTATTTTATAAATATGAAAATTGGTTTCCCAATAGGTACTAACAAGTGAAAACTTAATTCTGTATCTATAGTTGAGTTGCTATTACACATAACACAACGACGAACCATTTTACAAAATATACTACCACAATTTTTTATTAGCTGCCCCTGTAATATAAACTAAATACTAATAAGTAATATGAATTATACAATTTTACAATATACATTTATAATACGATATATTAAATGTATAATGTAAATATTGTTATTTCAAATTGTTATCATAAATAATTTGGCGGGGCACAAAAAAAAAAAATAAAAGATATTTATTAACTATTTATGTCCATTCAAATTTTTAAGAATACAAGATTTATTTTCTACATTTCAAGTGAAGTTTTTTCTTTTTAAGAATAATAAATTAAAAAAGTGGCTCGAAGGATCTAAAGTTGATTGAACAACTAAACAAAATTTGTTTTCAAAATGATTATCGGTGTATAACACAATTCGGTATGTTGGAATTCGTTTAGGTCTATAAGAGGTTTAGGTTAGGGTTTAAGTTTAGGTTTAGGTTTACGTTTAGGTCTAAGAGTTACAATATTTCACCATGAAAAAAATTCGTTGTTAGAAATAATAAACATGTGCATACGAGTGCGCTACTCTTGTCTAGCTCGCCATCAGATAATCGCGACGTCGCTATCGAATTATCGGAAATCTAAATATAATATGTTCATGTAAAAATAATATTACTGATAATGATCGAAGATAATTATTGCCGTCGTCGCCGACTATATTAAGCCGCGTACACACGAGCGCGCCGAACCTGCAATGCAACGTTGCACGCGCGGCGCGAAGTAATTTTTAATTCACAACGAACACGCGCTGCGCCAACGATCCATTATCATCCTGCGCCGAACCATTCCTTTGATGTTCGTCAGAAAAACTGACAAAAATTGGTTCACATCGCGCGGTTGCAGTAACAGCGCGGCACGTGTTTCAAGTACCGTCCACACGAACGAGCATTGCAGGTTGGGCGCGCTCATGTGTACGCGGCTTTAAGGCGCATATCGATTACGCGCGGCAGCCACGCGCACCATGCTCGTCCGCGGCAAACCGTTTATTTGCCGCGCGAGCCATTTTAAGTATCAAACTTTTTTAGAGCGCGGCTGCCTCGCGTGGCAAATTACCCAGGTCGCCCAGATGTCGCTCACTTTTCGTTGTCCATGGTGATAAACAAATGTATTGCCGCGCGAGCGAATTTTAAGTGACAGCAACCGTCGAGCAAATTCGCGAGCAATTAACAAAAATTCTTTTGCCGCGCGTTATTTTACCGACATAATTTGGCTCGCCACGCGGCAACAAGAAAGTTTGCTCGTGCGGCAACTCGGTATCCATTTTGCGCGGCTGTCTCGCGAGCCAATGTTCGAGGGTTTGCCGCGCGTAATCGATACGCGACTGTATGTACATGTGTACGCGCGTTCACGCTCAAATATAATGATTACCAGCGACGGCGCGATGCGGGTTTTATTGAAGCAGTGGCTTCATGACTAAAATAGGATAGGTAATTAGTGTTGTTTGACTGAAAAGCTGAATACGTAATTTGCACGTTTGATATAAAATATACAGTTTTATATTATTTTGTTTGGACTCGTGGATTTTAATTTTCACTCTGAATTTAAAACTTGAACTTGGGTTAGGTCAGGGGCGTATTCAGCTCTTCTTCCAGGGGGGGGGGGGCGAAATTTGAACTCAAATCAAAGGTTCTTATAAAAAAAATTGTACATAAACGACAGTGTACAGATTATAAAAAAATTGGCGGATCAAAATTTTTCGATCGTTTCGCTTGCTTAAACTTCTAATTTTTACCCACTTTCATAACCCATAACATTAATTATTGTAAATACATTCAACAATGTCCAGGGGGGGCGATCGCCCCTATCGCCCCCCCCCCCCCTTGTATACGCTCCTGGGTTAGGTAGGTACTCGATACACGTAACTGCTTCAAAAAAATGAAAAGCAATGTACTTAATTTCCAAATAGGAAATACTGGATGTATCAAACGACGGCTTATTTGATTTGTAAGTTAATTTTTATTGAATTATTTATTTTAAGTTCTAATTGACACAAGTTTATATGTTTATGCTATACAGTTTGTCCTAAAAATCATGTATGACACTGCGAATCTCTACGGCAACTCAATATTTTTGAATCAGTTTTTTTCGAAAATAAACTATACTAAAAACTCTAATTCAAAAATTCAAAATTATTTTTGTTAAATTTTCAAAATAGCTATTTTATCAAGCGTGGTCAAGTGCGTAACGCTCTGCTGTAAAGTAGGCCACTATAATTTATGTATTAAATTTGAATCCAATGATAGGTATCATTGTTTACAAAAAACGATTCTGAACGGAGATAATTTGATACCCTAGGCCCTAGAATATATTTTCCAGTGGCTGGTGAAAAAAGTGGTTTATGTTTTGATGGTCTGAATACACCAAAGTTTATATTATTTTATAATTATTGCAAGCCAAACTTATAGAAAATCTTGTATTAAATGTTCAACTCTTTAGCTACTTATACAACAAATTTTATGGATTATACCTACAAAATAATTTGCTATTATTCATGATTTTGACAAATTTTTGTCAATATTTAAACTTCAAATGTTAATAAAAAAAATTGTTCCTATGTATTCCTATAATTTTTGAATTCATTAAGGACTAATATATGAGGATCTTTGTATTCAATTTTCAAATATTTTGACGATGAAAAAAATTTGATCGAAAATAAAAACGAATACTTCAAATACCTATAAATAGCATTAAAATGCTTAAAATTAATACTAAGTTATTTTCTTGCAATATTTAGTAGGGAGTCATTTTAAAATTAGGATAGCCTATCAAAAGCCGCTACTGCAAAAATGCCCGTCAATCCTCTGATACGTATTATAATGGGTATGAATTTATTACGTGTTGTGTACCTAAAACGAATTATAACGGATTAACGCGATAACAGATAACATTTTTATTATATGGAAATTGATTTTATTAATTAATACACGATGCCAGGCATAGCCATTTTCGATCAAAAACGTACCCTTCCCTTTTCGGCCAATTCACTTTTCGACAAAATTTTGAAAAAACCGGATGGGCCTCGCTCTCCTGTACACTTGGGGGTGAAGTGCGACTCTTCATAGGATAGGTCATTATAATGGATTTGTTAAATTTGAATTCAATGATAGGTATCATTGTATACGAAAAACGATTCTGAACGGAGATGATATGATTGTCTAGAATATAATACAATGTTATTTATAAATATTGTAATAAGTATATTTTATTTTGAAACGAAAAATTTAGAAAAATCGAAAATTTAAATTGTCTATAAATAAGTCAAAATATGTCAAAATACTTTGAAAACTTAACCATGTATAGAAAACGTCAATATAAAGATTTGGTGAAAATTTCAAGTTGTTGCGGTTTTTCGTTTTTGAGTTAGAGCATTTTAAAAAAAACCGATATCATTTGTCAGTCTAGAATATTATACATTATATTATATTTTACATGTAATTTTATGTCAATATTCGCTGTTCAAACGCTTATAAAAAAAATTGTGCCTATGGATTTTAATAATTTTTGAATGACAATAAGAACTACTTCTGTGGAATCTTCTATTAAGTTTTCAAGTATTTTGTACGAGCTAAATTTTTTTTATCACCGATTATAAAAAAAAATGTAAAAAAATCGAATATTTTAAATGTCTATAAGTGGCTTAAAAATCAATATAATATTTTGAAAAAAAATATGACATAAAGAAAATGCCAATCTTAATAGCTGGTAAAAATTTCAAAAATCTGTGACTTATACTTTTTGAATTATAACAAATATTTAAAATCGTTTGAGAATAAATCACTATTTTATGCAATTTCGTAAATATTTAAATTTCAAACAGTCATAAAATTTTTTCCTCTAAGTCCGGTAGAATTTTTTTTAAAGATTTTTGAAGAGTAGCATATAGATAACCTAGATTGAAAATTTTGAACCTCAAATATGAACAGAAAAAATTTTATGAATTTTTATCTACAAAATAACTTGCAAATTTTCGCAATTTTTACATATTTCGTATAAATTGGAACTTTAATTACTTATTAAAAAAAAATTGTGAATTACGATTTTAGATTTTTTTTTATCAGTTAAGGAACAACTTATAGGAAACCTTGTATTAAATTTTCAAGATTTTCTGGCCGGCCAAAAAAATTTAATCGTTATTTAAAAAAAAAAAAATTAAAAAAAATTGAAAATTTCAATTGTCTATAAATAGCTTAATAAAAGTCAAAATACTTTGAAAATTTAACGGTGTATAAAGAACGCTAATCTTAACATTTGGTGAAAATTTCAAGTGTTTACATAGATTAGTTTTTGAGTAATAGCAAAATAAAAAATTTGAGTATGTCGAAAACTGGTTTTGCGTAAAAACTCCCGTTTTTCCCTCATTTTTTTAGGGTTTTTGCGTCGCATTTAAAAAATATTGAAAATTTTTTACTTGTACCAACTAGATTCACCTTCCTTTCATAAAAGTTGCTACATAAGCAAATCGAAACATTTTTACTTCCAAACAAGAATACCGAAACTTTTATTCATACATTTCGATTGATATTATAGAAATGCAATTCTTTAGGTGTATTATTATTGCCGCAGTATGTAACGACAGATTTTGAAAAAGCTATAATTTACGCAGTCTATGAAATTTGGCCAAAAACTAAAATTATTGGGTGTAGGTTTCATTTAACTCAAGCTTGGTATCGCCAAATTCAAAAAGTAGGACTGGCTACTGAATATCAAGACCGATCTTCGGAAATTGGAAAATGGTTGCGCCACACTTTTGGATTACTTTTTCTAGAACCAAATAATGTTTTGGAATGTTTACTTATAAACTAAATGGCTGATTGTCCTAAACATAATAAAATCATCAAGTATGCAGAATATCTCGTTGAAAACTATTTAACAGTAAATTTTGACTATCCTCCAGAAATATGGGCATCAGCAAGCTCTAGTTTACAACGCACGACAAATAACTGTGAATCCTTCCATGCAAATTTCAATCGAAGTTTTTATAAAGAATCTTCATCCATTTGGTTGTGGTTTTGATTGATGAGGTACAAATAGAAATTTATATAAAACTTAGAAGTGTTCACTTGCCAAATGTTACTCAAGATCGATCAATTCGAGAGAGAAAATCGAAAAATTAAAAATACATCATAGATTATCAAAACGGACAACTCGACAGGTACAGTATATATCTATGCTTTATAATTACCTAAAAGTAAATATTTGTATACTTTTATATTTGTTGGTATAATTTTGTTAAGTTGGTTTCAAATAACTACTTTAAAATGTAGTGAACCAGCAACCTAACCTAAACAGTGCTAACAAAAGTGAGTAAAAAAAAAATGAATTATGAAAGGAATTGTAATTATTATCATACTTTTCATTGACATTAAAAATTATTTTTATAAATATTATTAAGTATTCATTTATACATTTTAGTATTTTATACAACTTATAAATTTTTAATATTTTTTGTATATTAATATGTATAACATAAAGACTTATATGTAATTATTATCATTATTTATTTGTAACCTACTACTATACTTAAAAATAACTAACAAAAATTATTTTTTCTATATAAAGACTTATAATTATTATTTAATAATATTTTTTGGTCGAAAAGTGAATCGGCCGAAAAGGGAAGGGTACGTTTTTGGTCGAAAATTGACTCGCCCACGATGCCATACACGATGCAATTAGTTGCGATACATGTGACTATGATACAGTATCATGACACAAATCTCATAGTGAATGGACGTGTTTCAATAATTATATTTTAGTATCACCTGGTCGCGAAACATGCATCGGTATCTCGTGGTCGGGATACTTTAATACCGTTGCAACAGTAACATGTGTCGCAACTTATCGCTTCGTGTATGGGCCACTTCATTCTTTGGCAGTAGGCCCTACTTCCCTTAGTAATTGGCGGTATAGATAACGAATCGCACTCACACTAATAATCATTTACGACACAAATACACCGGTCGTCGATGACAAGATTAAAATTGCCTACATTTTGCCCCTTATCAAATAAGCACTTACAGGCTATTCATTACGACACGAAAAGTTTCCAACATTGTGTCAACGATTTAGAATTGGCGAATTTATTTTAATACTTAAGTAATACTACTTTAATACTGTAAAAGTAATTTATATATTAAGTTTAAAATTGACGTTATCAGCTTACAAGAAATGATAACTGATGATTGGTAAATAAAATCAAGCAACGAATAATTGAAGTATTTGGGCATTTGGGATAAGACATTAATGAGATTTAGAGCATACATTTTTTTAAACAGTGTCATTTCAAATGATGTTGATTGTGTGAACTTCATTCAAATATAGATATTTTTCAAACTTATACATAAAAAAATGTAATGCATTTGCTATTACATATTACATATCAACAACTAATATAAAAATATTGTACCTTATTACATCAATTGAATTTGAAATACAAGTCAAAATCAATTCCTAAAATATTATAATTATTTTTCAAAAATGAGCATTACTATAAAATAAAGATGATAACTGGTAGCTTTATATTTAAGGAACTAAAAATATTAAAATTAAAAGATAAAATATTTATAAGTGAAAAATAGTTGAAAAAGTAGCCAAGCAGATGCCTGCGGTTCGTGTTAATATAAAGTTTAAACTACACTTATTATTATGACACTAATCACGTTGTAATTATTTAAATTTATTTTGATTATATGATGTATTTCGTATTTAATGTTAATATTTCGTTTTTGTTGAAACGATTCGAAATGTGTACTACTATTGGCTTTAGAACTTTTTCTAAGCATTAACTGATATTTGACGTTGATATATTTGTTAGTCGTGTGATACGCTTTTAGTATGGTTTTTAGGCATCCGTTTCGGTTCGTTGCGAATTGGCACGCACTGGATATAATTAATAGAGTAGAGGACTTGTGTCTCTAAAATATCACTAAATATGCAAATGTGCTTTAAAACACTTTAACGAGCACTAAAAATATGCTCTTATATATTTTTTTTTTTAAAGCGATTTATTAAAAAAATATATAAATCATTTATATATTACGAAGCATTAAATCATTTTTCGCATCCTATTTAAAAACACATTGACACCAAATTCTAATAATTAACTCTAAAACCAACTGTTAAAAGACTATTTATCTTTTGGAATTTTAATAGTAAAACAGTAGGTACTCAAAGATGAAAAGTTGACATGAATAACGATTGGACACAAATACGCACACGACGCAGACAGAATTAAAATTAAATTACTGTAATATTAAATTATTAAAGAACAATGATTGATAAAAGTCAATAACATTTTTTTAGATCGTTCTATCGAAAATGTTATTATGTGACAATATGTTTATTATTTAAAAATTTAATTTATTTAATCGGTGACCCTCGAAACGTATTTCAAAAAAAAAAATTACGTATGCAAAAATTAATAACCATATATGTTCAAATTTTTTTTAGATTCTGAACGGAGTGAAGAATGTATTGATTTTACAATGATGTGTGTGTGTTTTTTTTTTTTTTTTTTTTTTTTTTTTGTGTCTATCGACACGTTTTGGGGCAGTAAAAATGCTTCGATTGCCTTATGTAGCAACTTTTCTGAAAGGAAAGTGAATCTATTTGGTACTCAAATGTTTAGATTAGCGTTCTCTATACATCATTAAATTTTCAAAATATTTTGACTTTTATTAAGCTATTTATAGACAATTGAAATTTTTAATTTTTTTAAGTATTTTTTTTTTAAATAACTATAAAATTTTTTTGACTGCCCAGAAAATCTTGAAAATTTAATACAAGGTTTCTTATAAGTTGTTCCTTAACTGATAAAAAAAAATCTAAAATCGTAAGTCACAATTTTTTTTTATAAGTGCTCAAAGTTCCAATTTATACGAAATATGTAAAAATCACGATAATTTGCAAGTTATTTTGTAGATAAAAATTCATAAAATTTTTTCTGTTCATACTTAAGGTTCAAAATTTTAACACTTGGTTATCTATAAGCTACTCTTCAAAAATCTTTAAAAAAATTTCTACCGGAATTAGAGGAAAAAATTTTATGACTGTTTGAAATTTAAATATTTACGAAATTGCATAAAATAGCGATTTATTTTCAAACGATTTTAAATATTTTTTATAATTCAAAAAGTATTAGTCGCAGATTTTTGAAATTTCTACCAGCTGTTAAGATTAGTATTTCCTTTATGTCATATTTTTTTCAAAATATTATATTGATTTTTAAGCCACTTATAGGCATTTAAAATATTCGATTTTTTTAAATTATTTTTTTTATAATCGGTGATAAAAAAAATTTGGCTTGTACAAAATACTAGAAAATTTAATAGAAGATTTCACAGAAGTAGTTCTTAAAGTCATTCAAAAATTATTAAAATCCATAGGCACAATTTTTTTTTATAAGCGTTTGAACAGCGAATTTTGACATAAAATTACATGTAAAATATAATATAATGTATAATATTCTAGACTGACAAAGATATCGGTTTTTTTTAAAATGCTCTAACTCCGAAATGAAAAACCGCAACAACTTGAAATTTTCACCAAATCTTTATATTGACGTTCTCTATACATGGTTAAGATTTCAAAGTATTTTGACATATTTTGATTTATTTATAGACAATTTAAATTTTCGATTTTTGTAAAATTTTTGTTTTTAAACATCTATAAAATTTAATTGGTTGAGCGAAAACTCTTGAAAATTTTATACTAGGTTTATAATAAGTTAAACTTATCGTAACTAAAAAATATCGGTGATCGGTTAACTCAACTTTTTTTTATAAGCCCTTAATGCTCAACTTTGTATAAAATGTGTAAAATTCACGATAATTTGCAAATTATTTTGTAGATAAAAATTCATACAATTTTTTCTGTTCATACTTAAGGTTCAAAATTTTAATACTAGGTTATCTATAAGCTACTCTTCAAAAATCTTTAAAAAAATTTCTACCGAACTTAGAGGAAAAAATGTTATGACTGTTTGAAATTTAAATATTTACGAAATTGCATAAAATAGCGATTTATTCTCAAACGGTTTTAAATATTTGTTATATTTCAAAAAGTATAAGTCGCAGATTTTTGAAATTTCTATCAGCTGTTAAGATTGGTATTTCTTTTATGCAATATTTTTTTCAAAATATTATATTTATTTTTAAGCCACTTATAGGCATTTAAAATATTCGATTTTTTTACATTTTATTTTTATAATCGGTGATAAAAAAAATTTGGCTACTATAAAATACTTGAAAATTTAATCGAAGATTCCACAGAAGTAGTTCTTAATGTCATTCAAAAATTATTAAAATCCATAGGCACAATTTTTTTTATAAGTGTTTGAACATCGAATATTGACATAAAATTACATGTAAAATATAATATAATGTAGAATGTTCTAGACTGACAAACTATATCGCTGTATGCAACTGCCAACCCATCCTAATTGAAAAATATATTTTTTGTTTCAAAATAAAATATACTTTTTACAATGTTTATAAATAACAATATATTATATCCTAGACAAACATATGAACTCCGTTCAGAATCGTTATTCGTATACAATGATATCTATCATTGCATTCAAATTTAACAAATCCATTATAATAATGACCTATCCTATAAGCGAGGTGCACTCCACCCCCAACTGTACAGCAGAGCGAGGCCCATCCGGTTCTTTTTTTTTTTAATTCAACAATATATTGGTCGTATGTGAGATGAAATAAAGACGTCGATGGAAAAATATTGATAAATGATTAACTATTTAAAAATTGCATCTAAAAGTATAAAGTAGCAGAAATATGTTTTGAAAACCAAAAAAAAAAAAACTAAATATAAGCATTTACATGTAAAATTAAATTCCAAAACTAAGTTTATGAAAACATGAATCGTTTTTATTTAATTTTTGTAAATGTGCAAAACAAATATGCAAATGTTACACTATCTTTGCCCTAGTAACACTACATGTGCCGATTTTATAATTTGAAGAACACACACATTGAATTTATTGAATGTATCAGAACAGCAATGGCACTAAAATGTACGTACACCGATGTATTGAGTTCGATAAATTATTTGTTTCGAAGAAAAATATTATATTATACTATATTATTTTAGTACGTCGAGTACTAGTATAATGTACACAATATAATAATGTGAGTTTCATAAGTGAGCGCATCGGATTTATTAGTTATTTGTATTATATTTCCACCAACTCGGAATTTAATATGATTATAATTTATACCATTTTATAAAGCACAATTAATTATTCTACGCATAATACAGATGACAAAAAAATCAAATAGTTTGGTTAAATCGGTTTAATTAATTCTTAACTTTTTTTTTCATCGTGCACAAGGGTTCGAATGTTTTTTATTTTACAAAACTTACTTTTTATATTACACAATACTACTTACCATATATTTAATTTATTTGGTTTATACCTTGATGATATTGTTGAGAATAATAGGCAGGGAATGGATCTAAATTGTAATTATTGTATTATATGTATAATTGATAACTTAGATTGTCAAAAGATACTTCAGATTCTGAGCATTGTTATTGACAATTTTACCACAAAAATTCAATCAATTGACTTTTAAGCACATGAACTTTAAACAGCCGCAATCATTGTTGTAAAACCAAAAAAAAAAAAAAAAAATAGTAATAATAATAATAATAAAAACATAAGGTTTAAATAATACATAGTCATTTTTAGGCAGACATAACGCTGCCAAAATATATAAAAATATTTATACATACATAGTTGTAACACTAAAAATAAAAGTTGAGTCTCCGTCTCCAGGCTAATTGAGACAATAAAGCGATCAACGCTCCCGAACAAAAATACAATGTTCGTTTCGTGTCACGTTTTACCAGACGATTATAACCTTTTAAAAACATCTTAGCCGAACGAAATCAATATCGTTTCGACCTACACCTTTTTTTTTTTTTTTACTATAATCATAGTATTCCCGGACCGCATGCAGCCAGTAGCAACACGTATATTGTTTAAATATGAAACACACTTCATGTATTTGAAAACTTACACGCGCTTGTGCCAACCGTAATTCATAGAAACTGGAATTACCAATGTGGTTTAAGTATAAAAAAACATTTATACGTGGTAAAATGTATTATGAAATTTATATTTTAACTAGAA